>CM076569.1:819893330-820014067 GCA_034641835.2 Pinus albicaulis
ATCTATACCACAAGATTATTGAGATTAAAATGATGGAATGGAAACATTAAAGTGTTGGAGGGGTGGAAACTGATAATAATTTCTCAAAGGATTTATAGTCAGTCCAAACAAGAAAAGCCTCTCAAGTAACTGTTTAAAACCAACCAAGTGCAGGGCTAACCATTGACTTCTTGGGCAAGTTCTTATTAAAGCAGCTTAATTGACAAACAATCCATTAATCCGCATAATTACCTTCAGAAAGTATGAAAACATATAAGAGAAACAAAGTGTAACTTAAGATTAGATAAAGTACTTTTAAACCTAGTCTGCTTTCAGTCAACACCAAGGGAAACTTTCAGAATCTGCCTTTGGAGAAAAGGATCTAGGAATCAGGGCAAACCATATCTTCTCTAGTCTAAATTTAGTAGCAAATAATGGAAATCACATTCAAGAATAATGTTTAAGCAAACAGAAGGACGAGGGAACGCCTACATTCCTAACTGTTTAAACTGTATTGAATCATTCTAAAATAAACAAATCTGAAGAAAACACTAAGATAAAGATTTCTCAGCCAGAGAAGGTTACTGATATACGGTAGGTCCTAACTCTGTTTAAACTGTTCTTTACAGCAGAAAATGAACAATATGGCATACATAGAAGGAAAACAATTGACAAAGAAAGAAGAATTTGAATTCCTAAGGATATGTACTGTGATCCCAAGAAACAACTTTATATTGATGTCAAAACCAGCTTACAATCTTTAGTTCCAATGTTTCCGCTCAAAGAATCATCTTCACTATTCAACTCAATCTATTCTAGGGACAAACAAACAGGCTTCAAGGGCCAGCCGAACACGATGTACAAATGGGTCTCCAGGGGCCTCAAGTGTATTTCAAAGTTCTCACAGAATCAATTTCTCATCTTCTACTGAGGTATTTATAGAAGAATGAGGAGGTGAAATATAACAAAGATCTTCGAAGCAATTAATACGCTTTCAAGACTTCTTGGCCTTTTTAGGGGCTCGATGAAGAAGTTTACAAGTGGTTCTCTGTATTAACTGTTTTACATTTACGAATTAAGCTCTGTGGGAGCTTTATTTGACTTTGAGGCTTTGTGTAATGTTTGGAGTAACTCTGCAGATATTTCTGCATATATTTCCTGGCAGAAATAACTCCTTGGTTGTGCTGGAGGTGAAATATCTGTCTCTACAATAAGTTCAGCTTCTGTTCGAACGCTTTGAGGAAACAGGTGGCTTTTATGGTAGCTGAGGAATCAATGTGCCTCAAGTATGGCGGTGGAGGTCCTTTCTGTCTGATAAACACTTTAGGTTTTCTTTAAATCGTGTTTTTAAATCGGGGATTAGGCTTTTGATAACTGTCTTAGCCGTAATCCCCGTAAAAACTGTCTTCAATCTTCATCTGCTGCGTTTTGTCTTTAAAACTGATACTCTTTAACTGTTCTTTTGAATAAAATAGCGTCTTGTCGATGTGCAGGGCCGCACTGGGCTTTTAAAGGCATCAATGCCCATGAAGCATTGAGAAAACAATGGAGCGAAACCCCGCAGATGGTTCTCTTTAACATCTCAGAGGCGCAGGAAACGTCTTTCCCGGCCCTCTGCTCTCTTTCATTATACAAATGGAAAACCATTAAAACACCTGCAAAACACAAAAATGATTAATAAATCCTGTGTTTTAGGTTTAAACTGCTTAGGAGGCGGGGAAGGAGCGTAACCGTTGGATCATGGAGCGGGGGTGCAGATTGACGGCAGAAATGCAACGGTGGGATGTAATGGGCAAAACCTTTGTAAACCAAAAAATATATCATTTTCGACTTTACAAAGGAAAAAAGCGTTTTTGTATGAAAGGCGGGGGTATCATATGGTGGGTCCGGCGGCACTGATCACAAATCGCAAAAATGGAAAACGTGATGGTGGATTATGTGACAGAGAGAAAATGCGATATTGCGATGTGCGGAAACTGCGATGGATCGCAGCGCAAATATTTGCGATGGCGCAAAATCGCAAAAGTGGAAAACGCGATGGCGGATTATGTGACGGAGACTGATCGCAAATCGCAAAAAAGGAAAACGCGATGGGCATTTTAAATGAAAACTGAAATTTGCGGTTTGCGATCTGCGTTGGATCACATTTCAGAAATTTGCGATGAGCGCTCCTAGAGTTAGCGCTTGGTTTTTTATGCATTTTTCATGGTTTTTCAATGGAAATGGGGGTTATGGCAAAGCTAAAGAGTGAGTCTTTTAACTTTGTAAAAGTGTTTTTTCATGAGGGAAAGAGAAGAAATCATGAAAACAAAGGGGATTTTATGGAGGAAAAGGGGAGCAGATGAAGGTTAGTTTTGAGTGGGAGAAGGGCGAAAATGATGGTTCTTCAGCAGTCTTTTCTTATGAAATTAGCAGAATTTCAGAGCATGAAATGGAAATAGTAAATGAATATTTCGGACAGAGGCATGAGGCCTTCAAGGAGTCTTCAAGAGCCAACAATTTTTAGTGATAAAATTTGTTCCTTGGAGGCTCAAAAAGGTCTTAGCCACCTTTTGGTATAACAAAATATTATAGTTGGCTAACATGCCTATCCAAAACTACTTTTAAACTGCTCAGAAACCTTCAAAAACAGCTCGCTACGAAAACAGGGTAGTTTCGTAGCGTCCAAAAATGGCTTTTTTCACTCAAAGTTTCTGCTTCTTTGTTGTTCCATAGTGTCCGTCATTACCTGACACATCATCACCACCATTTTTCCTCCTTGAAAGATGAAAAAAGTGGTTTTAGAAGAAAAAAGACAGCTACAGAAATTTTCGTAACATTTTCCTGGCTTCAAGCCTAGGAAACACTACGAAATTGCGAAAAACTATGAAATTTCCAGATTTTGACCCTGTCTCAAAAAGTTAACCTCCAGTTGTAGAAACTTGGTCTTCAACATGCCATTAACCTCTCAAAACATAATCAAACTCAACTTAAGAACCTTGAGGTGTTTCCTCTTCATTAATGATAATTTGAGCTATGGGTTCCTCCACTACAATCATCTTTAAGCCCTTCTTCTCCAGCTCCTCATGGATCAATTCTAATTTCTCTTAGAGGTCTTTGACTTGGTCCTTCAGTTTTCTGTTCCTAGAATTCAAGTGTAGGTTTATTCTTTTGATATGCTTCACCTCTCCTCTCAATGGCTGAGTCCATTTGATCAATTGCTATGTGTTATCTAAAGTCTTTGACACACTATTAACCTACGCTTCCAAAAATTCTTTCATTTTCTCAAACTGCATCTTCTAAACATTGTGTTTCCTTGCTTCTTTCTTCAAGACTGCTATTTCGTGATTTTCTAACTTCAACTGCTCCTCAAGGACCTCCATCTCTATTTTTTCAATGATTTTCTCATTTCCTTTCTTTTGCTTGATGACTGGATCTTCTTTTCCTTCATTAAACCATGATGAAAGAGTGAGGTTTCATTTCCTTCAGATTTAGCTTGAATTTCATCTGTCATTTTTGCTAAGCTTCTGTATAAGTAAAATGATAGATCAAGAAATTTCTTACCAAAAAAATGTAGTAGAAGCATGAAGTGGTAAGAATAAACCATATGATACCTCCCTTCACAAGTGAAGTACTTCTGAATAATAAGCAGTAGCTTTGAGAAATTGTCTTTCATGTAGCTCCTTCGAATGGCATTTGTAAGGTCAATCTCACTATGTTCTAGCTTGATAAATTCCTTACAATCCTGCATGTTGAATTTGAAACCTTTGAACCATTGTTCTCCTCCTCTTGGAATTCATGTTGTTGCTGCAATGGTCTCTGGAGTTATAGTGAGGTTCAACATCCCCACCTTTGAAGCTATCCCATTGAAATTGATGGAAAAATCTTTAGAAACCTATACATGGCATCCTTGCAATCTTTGGAAAAACTGCAAACACCCTATTCTTCTGAAAACTTCTAAAGTTGTTAGGTCTTCATTTATCAAGTTCATGTCCGATGGCTCATATCTAAGACAATGGCCACCTTTTTTGGTCTTCCTCTTTGCAGCCATGGTACTTTTATGTCTTCTCTGCCTCGCTTGATCAATGATACCTGCGAACTTTTGAAAATGCCAACCACAGCTTGGGCTTAGTGAAATATCTCTCCAAAACTTAATAACATGCAAAGTGGGAGCGGAGAATGACAAATGAATCAATTGGGAAATATTTTAAAGTTTCGATGACAACTCATGGCATAATCATGACTCATACATGCTTAAAATGGTAATAATGACTTCAGTTATGACCATTGTACCTTGATTTAACCCTAACTAACTCGAATGGCATCTACCCTAACCCTTTCAATCATTGACTGACACCTAGCACCTGTTTTGAAAATACAGACATGAATACCTCCTTTCGTAGCGTATTTAGTGTATTTCTAGGTAGTTTCACTATGAAAGTATTAGAAATTTCATAGCGAAAAGTGCGTTTTTTCTATGTAATTTGTTATGAAAGTAGGAAATCTTGGCTAAAATGACATTTTTCGGAGTTGTAAGCTTGGGAAATGAAATATGTTAGGAAATAATGATTGATGTGACATGTAAAGACTTGAATGGAGGTGGGTTTGGACCTTAGGATAGGCTAATAAGAAAAAATTTAAAATTTTCCTTTACCAAGTAATGAAAAATGAATTCTATGACTATACCTTTGACACATGAACCTCTAAGACTATGTCAAATGATGTTTCACTTTTTTTTTAGTGATAACATAAGGAAGGTACATCCATTAAGGACCTACCCTACACCTAGTTTATGATGGATTTGGAATCCTTGACAATCTGAATATCTTTGATGGCAAGCGCAGATGTGAAATTCAACACCCCCTAAAGGACTACCACCTCTACCCTACAGTTGGAACCAGAGCACCCAGACCAAATGAATTGAAAATATTTTGATTGATCAATCATAATGTATGCTCCACAACCACATGCACCCTATGAGGATTCCCCATCAAATAATCTGACAGGGGAGGAGAAATAAATCTCCTTGAGAGAGACACCACGACTATGAGAGTTGGGCCTCCAAGGACCCACCTCCTAAAAACAGTCCATGATTTTCAAACTAATGGAATGCACATCGGGGGGGAATTCTCAAAATATATATTTGTTCCTGCAAACCCATACACCGCAGAGAAAATACAATGGAAGAGATCTTACTTCTTTCTGACAAGAGCTCCAGTTGGCCAACCATGCTACAATAAATTATCTATCCACCTCCTGATCTACTTTTAGGGAATTTTTGATCACCTCCCAAACAACAATCGCAAAATAGAAATGTAGAAACAAGTGCCTTACCTCCTTAGGGGTCGATCCACATAGAGGACACCAACCCCAACCATATAATACTCTCTTTATGAGTTTATCCAAAGTGAGTATATGATTGTGGGTGACCAACCATGCAAAACATTTTATTTTTAAAGGCACATCCCACTTCCACATGAGAGCCAACCACCTGATATGAGGCTCAAATTGAAAAAGAGACATGATGTATGAGTACGCATATTTGATAGAATGTCACCATTAGAAACCTAGTCCACCCACACCAGCTTGTAAGACTTATCTGTGAGGGAAATCCAAACATAAATAAGTTTCATACAATATGTTTCCCAATGTGCCACAAACTCCTTTGGAATTCCCAAATACTGAGCATGGGGCCATGTGGGAAAGGATAAAGAATATTTGCAACCCCTCCCAATATGTGATAATGTATAAATACCATGCTCGTTGAGGCACCAAAATATAGAAATAGGGATATTATGCCCTCCAGTCATCCCTTTGATAGCATCTAGACCAATGTAGACCTTCTCTTCTATACGCACCTTCCAAAAAATGTTTCCATACAACCATAGCTTGAATTTCATGAGGCTGCACCATATATAGGAAGCGTTGCTTTTCACAGGGGCCTCAGAGGACACCCATTCTTCCAAATTCAAATTTTGAAGGTATTTATCATGTATGATTTCTTTCCAGCCTCCAAAACTTGTGAGCGCCCTCTAATAATTTTGATAAGGATGATCTGGTTGAAACATTTGGTATCTCTATTGCCCCATCCACCTGTGGATATCGGTTTGGATAATGTCAACACGGAAGACAAGTGATATCTCTTATTTATTTTGGCCCCATTCCAAAGGAAATTCGAGGTGATAATATTAATCTTTTTTATTACTACCATTGGGAAATGGTACAAATGCATCCAGTACACAAAAATTCCAAGAAGAACTGCTTGGACCATAATCAAACTTCATCCCAGTGTTAGTCGTTTTCGTTCCTAGTGAACATTATTTTTTTTAATTTATCTACCATCCAATGCCACTCCCCCATCTCGGCTATGCTTATGACCAAAAAAACCAATTTATTTTTTGGCCTTCCCTTCTCTGCTTCCAAGTTCCTCGAGCAATACAATGACCCCCCCTTCCATGCCTCCTTGCATTGAAGGGGTCTCAGGCCCACGGCATATCCCTGCCTCAAAAATATTATATCGGCCATAGCATTCTTTATGGAAATTAATTGGCATCATTGGTGCTTGGGTCCCACAATGGCCCCATTCTTGAAATCTTTGGCTTTTGCACACTGTTGTTGTTCCAACTTGTGGCCATATTTGTTCATATGAAGTGAGAAATCTCATGTTATTCTTGGCTCATAGAAAAAAATATCCCTTAAGACTCATCATAAAGAAAAATGTAATGAATATAAATTGTACCTCATTAGTAGTCTATCACCCTTGCAGTGAACTTGGATTTTTGCATAATTCCTTCAAAAAACTAGGTTAGTCCACTAATCCAATCATCATAAACTAGAACATATCATCCGGTTAGCTCAAATATACAAGTTATCATAAATTACTCTCATAATTTAAAAATTCAGAAGATCAATAAGGCATTGGAACTTATCTTGATTTGATGTATTCTTCTTTTCTTGTACTCACATGGGTCGATTTCCTATCCTGGAAAGCACCTAGATGGTAGCATGTCCTTTACGGTCAAAGTGAAAATCCAAAATAGCTCCTCTAATGCTCTAGGTACCCTACAGACTATTTTTCAAGGTACCAACTTAACAAGCATGCTTCTCTAATGCTCCACGTACCCTCCAGGATAATTTCCTAGGTACCCACCCCACAGTTATGTTGGATCATATTCATGTTGCTCTAGGGCTCTAGGTACCCTCTAAGAAAACTGCCCAGGTACCCATGCCATAGCCATGTTGGATCAGTTTCAAAATCAACAAGGGAATCCAAAGGCTCACTTCCACCTTGAATCCCATTCACAACTATGGGCACTACCAAACTAGGTAGTCATTACCCAAATAGGTAATGGTTTTTCGACAGAAATATTGGGAATCCATAGACTAACCCACCTCCACCCAATAATAATACATAATACATCAGCACAAATAAGTAACAAACACATATACATATACGCATGGCACCATACCACATGCACATAACATGATTCCACATACACATAACACAATACCAGTACATATGACATAAAATGATGTATACATATAGACATGTACAACACACACACACACACACATAGACATGACTCAACACATTACACATCATAACATAAAATCTAGGGACCACACAGTCTCTATTTATGTGAACCGGGCCATATTGGCTCTTTTTTTTTTCCATGTTCAAAATGCACGAGTCATGCTCAAATTCTTGTTTTCAAGCCATATGTAAGTTGTCATCTTTCCTTGCAAATAATTCTTGACAATCCTGTCAAACATAATGGCATTTTCATGCATATACCTACATATATATCATCATGTATTCAATAAGTAGTTTTGCAATAAAATCAGGGTTAATAAGACACCCTTTTACCATTTTGTTTTCCATTCTTTCTATGGACTCAACCAATCTATTTGGCTGTCACATTGCTATCATGCAACAATTATTTTTCCATCCACTTATGTTTTCATTGTACCTTTTATCCTGTTCATACTTGGTATGTAATTAATTTATTGTCCCTTTCTTGAGAATCAGTGACTTCCCTACCACCTCATCCAACTTGCTCCAATAACCCCAAGTTTTTAATTTGCAGTCAGTTGTAAAAGTCAATAGACAATGCAAGAGGAGGAAATAAAAGAAACATCACAAAAGGAAAATAAAATATTGCAATTAAAATAACATGGCCATGTATATTTAACAATAATTAATTAGTGAGTCACAAGTTCAAAGTTTAAAGTCACATAACAATGTCAACAAGTAGTCCAAAAAAGTAACTCCATGCCCTGAGTTTAAAGTAATCAGCTTCCCTTCCTTTTCATCCTGTGGAGGAGATAATTTTTTGTGCTCTCTTCCCCACAAGACCAACATTGAATAGGTTTTCTTTCCTTCTTAGTCTCACAAGGTATTTTCCTGCCATTTTCACTTCCCTTCTCTGAGGGTTGAACCTGGCATGTCATTTCCTGCAAGTGTTCTTGCAATTCCTCATTCCAATCTGCTAGTTCTTGATGTTTCTTGGTAAGTTTCTCTATCTATGCCTTGCAGATCCTAAGCTCAATTTCCAATTCCCTGAGTTGAGCCTTCAATTCTTCTATTCCTCCCATGTGTTTCCACACACATTCAATGGTCATATTTTCTAGATGGAATAAACATGTTCCCTAGTACTTGCAGCCTCATTAATATGCATCACATTCTTAAATTTCCACATTCATAAGGAGAGGAATGTATTCAAATCCTGCAGGCCTTTTCAAGTTAGCATGCACTCAAAAAAAGTCTATACAGTTGCAAAATAAAGGCACCAAAGTACAATCTGACATAGATAGTGAAGTCTTAGTATGATGGCCATGTTTTTACCAAAGACATGAACTCAAGTTCCAAGAATGTAATTTATAAATTATTTGTACATTCAAAATTTAGTTTTCCAACCCATTGAAACTTAGGAATTGTCTGCTTTTGTTTTGTACTTAGAAAGTTGTTCAATGCTAGTTTGTGTAAAATTTATGTGGATTGGTTACAAATAAAATTGTTGCTTTAAGACTATAACCAATGCACAATCATGCCTCTTGATCTATGTTGTTCACGATAAAACTATTAGAGATCAATTTTCCCTCTACATCAGAAATAATGCCATTTTTACCCACAAATAAGAAATCAACACTGAGAGAAATTGAACGCATAGTTGGGCGCCAAAATATGTGAGTATAAAAATGAGTGATAAATATCCTCAAATCTAATTGTATTTAAATTTTAAAATCATACTAACATATGGTAAGATACACATAATGATAAGCTACAAAATAACTCAAGCTTCAATACAAGGTATTCCTCAATGTAATGTCCAAGCTTTAAAAGAAGCATGAATAATATAAAATAATATTTGGTGGAAAAGTAATCTAAAACATACTTAAGCATTTTCTCATAAATAGAAGTGCACATCTATTACTGGAGACACTACCAGTTTTACACCACTATCAAGGTCAAGCTGTTAATTTTTCATAGGGCTATATTGTTCTTTGCTTTGATAATTGCATTTCTTCATTAGCATATTAAGTTCACTCCATATCATCATAACATTATTCAGATTTACATCATTATTCATCGGCATATGCAAATATGTATAAATAACAATATCATCATCATAAATGCAATAGAACATAAGGGAAAAATAGAAGAAAAACATGCACACATAGAAACACCAGGATTGGTCAGAGACCGGGACAAAACCCAATATGGAGAAAACCATTGCAAATTATTTTTCTTAGACTATCATCAAATGATCCATCATAAGAGAGTACTAGGATACAATTTTTCATCTATGCAACTAATCGACATAAAAAATAGAACATCCATGAAATGAACCCAACAATGTATATACACAGAAATATGATTCTAAAGACTATATTGAATTGTCAATGTTTGTAATCAACTGCCAAACCTTGTTGTCACTGAGCGAAATATTCAAAAGAAAGATATTTCATCTTTAAGGTATTGGTTGCATAGAGGAGGAGTTGTGAAAGTGACTATGGCTTCTTGGTCACTCTCTGAAGCACTCGAAGAAAGCGACTGTGGTCTACAACTGAGAGTCAAAAACCCTAGATGTCATGCACATGGAGGATGAGCTATGCATGCGATTGGGATGCTTCGGTCGAATAGAGGATGATATGTGTGTGCGACTAGGATTCTTCAATCGCATATCAGATGATTTGTACATGCAACTGAGATGGTTCAGTTGCACAAATGAGCTTGGAAGAGAGCGACAGGGCTCAAAATTGAACTGTGGAAACCCTAATCTCCCGGTCACATGGATGAAGGGTTGTCTGTGCGAATGGAAGGCTCCAGTCACACAAATGAGGTTCAATGCATGTGACTATGGTTGATATACTCCTATTTTGTGCCTACGACTAGGACCCAAAACTCTAAATCAAATATGTGAGCCTCAAACCCTGCAATTTCACCTCAGAGTGAACCTTTTCCTTCGTAGATGAGTCTCATACCTGTGCGAGCCAAAAACCAAGAGAGAAGAGTGTCTCATCATTGTGCCTAATGAGATAGAATTCACTTGTATTCATTTCCTCCCAATGAGTCCACTTTTCTTTAGGGCCGACCTAATCCAATTTGCACATGTGTGTAGGGCCAACCTAATCCAATGTACATGAGTGGGTTCATAAATTCAAAAACCAGTTTCTGCTTGTCCAAATGAGGTGATATTTAGGTCGATTTTGGTCCTCTCAAAAAGAGGAATTCAATGCAATCATTATCTCTACCATATGCGATGTTCAAAGAGTAATTTTACTGCAATTTCATATTTTTAAAACTCCCTCTCAACTAGGGAGAATTCCTCTTGTCAATATTTGTCCATTGATCAATATCTCATATTGTCATCATAACCAATATCAATTATCTCATTATCTCATATCATCACTAATTATCTCAATTAATTTCTTACTTATTCCTTCTTATCTCTTGATTGTCCTTGCTCATATGTTAAACATTCTTGAATCAAGAAGAGGAAGAATTTGTCATCAGAGGGGAGCCTAATCTACCACCCTTTATTCATCGGGCTACTAACCAGAATCTCTTCTAGTGGGATACTACCCGGAATATTGGCGGGAAGTCATATATATAACTCGCATCATCATCGAATAACATATCATCAGGGATCACATCTCAACCTGGAACCACATCACAGAGCTACTAATCAAATCAGAATATCATGGAGGATCTACTACTATGATCCTATATCAAGCAATAGGATATCCAAACACACAGGGGATCATATCTCAACCCGAGAACTACATCAGGGAGCTCATTCTCAACCCAAAATCGCATAGGGGAGAAAATCTCAATCCAATCGTATTGCATGTTGATCTTCCCATCAATGACCTTGAATAGTCATGTGGTAGAACACATGCATCATAATCAACTTGGGTTGTACATGCCAAATACACTCTCAACCCATTGGCCAAACAGGGAGTGGTATTCCCAACAAGCCCTTCTTGTGGGTATGATGCCAATTGGGGTATCCTCTGCATAGACCAGATAAAGGAGAAACATCTCTGACCTTATGAAGATAGGGGATCAACATATCAACCCTGGGTAACAGATAGGGGTAATCCACTATTGTCCAGAGATCCCTCAACCCTAGGAGCCTTCTATATCAATTCCACACCCTGTGAGCTCAGGCATGGGAGGAAGATTTGACTCAGTTTCCTCGATCAATGTTGCTCTCATCATATTCGTATCCGATATCATCTTGATCATCATGTATCAATAGCAGATGTCTCTTGTTCATACAGGGCATCAAATAAAATGTCATGTTATAAGATAAATAATCATATAAATCACAAAATGATATCTTATTAACCCTCCCTCTCAAGGAGATGTCACCCACAAGCCTAATCTTGTCTCATATAGTTGCACTGTCTCAATATATGAAAGTATCTCGGTCCTAACTATATATGGGATTATCTACCAATCAGATGCCACTCTTCATCATTGCAATGTATCCATGTCATATCCAAATCATGCTCATAGTTTATGAGGTCCAAATACATCAATAATAATCCCGAACATCATCAATACTTTCATGCAACCACATATTATAGGATGAATATATCATATCGAAATTTATTGCCTCATGCAAGTATCTTGAAGGGTGCTCAGTGGAAACTTAATGTGAATTGAGAATCAATCATGAATCAACTCAATTTCTATGCGCACATCACGGATGGATGTTCAAAACAGAACATAAATGCTTCAATCAACTTTCGGTTTCCATGTCAAGTTAAACAACATATTTAACTTCAAATCAGAGTGTCCAAGGATTTTCATTTCCCCTTTCCATTACTTCTTCAATAACTTCACAATATAGATTATATTTTCCCAACTTCAGAAATCAATGCCATGATTCATCATTTCAAGCTTCAAAATCCATATCCCTCTTACTTAGATCATCAAAGGCTCATTTCCTGTCAATAGTATATCATCAGAATATAGAGCCAAAACCAAAATCAAATTCATACCTTGGAACACTTTTGAAGTAGAGGTTTGGATCATGACATCATCTTGGCTTCACAAGATAACTGTCAGTGCAGACATATCTGGATTGGGGAGATTTCTTCATGCAAAAATCACTACAACCATAACACTTTACCAAACAAACATGCCCAACCTTTCATAAATCAATATTGTGCAATAAAATCAACTAAATCAGCTCATCAAAGTTTAGAAGCCGACCAATGCTAATATCAGAGTCATCAATAGCACATTATCAATTCTTTGGACTAGGTGACAGGTAGAAATTTCATCAAGTCATGAAATCGTCTATTATCATTCCAACAAGTTGTCGTCAACCATGAAATATAAATCCAAAACTTCATCAATTCATTCTTATGATCATAATAAAAGTAATTTATGTCTCAAGATGCAAATATACACCAAGGATAAGCCATGCAAGTTCCAGCTTCATACTGAATCACAATTTTCAATACTTCAACCATTGTGCTAGGAGTAAGGAGGCCAATGCAAAACCATTTTTCCGAATACTAATATAATTCATTGGAAGTAAATATGCTCATATATCATTGCCATCAAGGAAATTCATCAGTCGTCAAATCAAATCATTATACATCATATCAAATCCAAATTTGCTATCATAGTGAGATATATATCCCAAGACATATCTCAATCATTGATTCAAAGTTCTAAGCAATTATCAGACATCATACAACTCATCTATATCAATCATCCAAATCATGTCAAAATCTTCTAGCAAAAACTTCAAACATAACGACATATCTATATGTATTTCTCAGTCACCGAAAAACACAAGTTTAGTCTTTGTGTTCATATTATAAAAAACATTCAAACTCTCTTGTTCATAGACCTTTCTAGGACTTGCATCCTTCAGGTGAACATTTGATTTCATGCACAAAACTTCATTTTTGTGTCATATAGGCCTTCCTCTGTGCGGTTGGGAGATTACAGTTGCACCCTTGAAGATGCTATGCAAGCGACTGTGGATTCCCAACTGCCAAACCCTAGCTCAGAACTATCTCAGTGCCTTGGTTGCACCCATGAGCTTAAATTCATGTGGTTGGGAGGCTACAGTCGCACTTGTAATCCTGCTTCTGTGTAATTGATGCATAGAGAAGGGGAAAAAACTCTTTCCTTGGATCAAAAATTTTCTACAAATAATGAATGTCATATATTTGTCTATTCAGGCCCATAAATCATATTTCAACAATATAGAATATACATGTAATGCAAATGAAAATAGAAGAAGGGATCTTATGGATATTTTCTCCCTATGAATGGGAATCCACTTTAGTCATCTTCATTCATGCCATCAACCTATCTAAAATGAATTAACAAATCTGTTAGATCACAAAGTTAAACATATACCCATCATGGTCATAACATGCTCACATCAAATACTACATCATCACATCATCACATCAATCTTTCATCAAGGGTTTGAGTCACATGATGGGGGAAAATGACAAGTGTGACATCACACTTCAAATATCATGAACACAATATCACTTCTATCAAGTCAATCCATCAAGTTAGGGCATTTAGATTTATCAAATTCCATAGTTAATAATCACACCAAAACATAACCACGATTAATAAGAGATCTAGATTATCAATATCATAGTTATACTTCTATCATCATGGTTGCCATTCTTATCATGATCAATAGAATCAAGTCGGGTCATTCAATAAAAATTTACCAAAACAACAAGAGTGTCAACCCTTTTTCCATACTTTCATCATGCCCATCACAATCAGTATCAATACCATTGTATAATGAGGTAAACTTCTATATGATATCCATCATGTCTTATGCATGTCAAGTTTCAATAGTATCATTTATTAGAATAAATGTTTTATCTTTCTTCAGAGGACCAAAAAAATAGATGTTAGTCAAACATCAAGTATACCAATATATCAAAGATCAACATTAAGCAACCTCGTAGAATTTAAGAAGTTCATCATGTAAGATACTTATTCAATATCAAGTGCACCATTTCATCATAAGAACCATGGATCGAATATGCATGCATGAGCCATTTGAGAATGAGGAATTCTCATCATACCTTAGGGACTACCTTTCCATCCAATACTACAGTTCAAACATAACATTGAAACAATATACTATACATATCTTTTAGTATTCAAATACATGTGTACCTTCTTATTTGGCATACGTAGCTTGTAGTGCTTTGTCACCTTTCCATCATATGCCTCTTTACCCTTTCCATCTCTAGCCATATTTCCTGCATCTCAAATGATTCTTAAGAACGATCCACCTATCATATCTCATCAAGGATGTTATAAGCATCCAAGTACTCATATATATATGCAAGAAGTATAAGCAATGATCAAAAAAATAATCAGATCCATAACTCAAGACAATATTAAAGACGTAAAGGAGCATCATAAGTTAATAAATACTTATCTTCAATGATAGGTGATCCTCTCCCTTCTTGAACCAACCTTCAAGAGCCATCACTATCCATAGTTCCACATAAAAATGTTGCCTTCAACCAACCAGACCTACTAAGGACTATCCCATCTAGGACTTCATCAAATCTATCACAAGTGCTTGAATATATTTACATTGACCATGCTAAATTTCATATCTCAAATCTTTTTCATAAAGAAGGGTTTCTCTCAAACCATAACCTTATAATATCCATCAAACCCTAATACACAAATTTCCTAAGGCTTTCTTCAAACCCTAGAATTATTTTAGGTCTCCTCCAACCTCTTCTTACTTCCATCAATAGTGTCATCATAGGGGTGATATGCATGACTTTTATTCAACCCAGCTCTGATCCCATGTTAGTTTTCATAGGGCTATATTGTTATTTTCTTTGATAATTTCATTTCTTCATTAGCATATTAAGTTCACCCTATATCATAAGAACATTATTCATATTTACATAATTATTCATTAGCATATGAAACTATGTAGAAAAAACAATATCATAATCATAAATGCAACGGAAAATAAAGGAACAATAGAAGAAAAACATGCACACATAGAGACACAAGGATTGGTCGGAGACCATGGAAAAGCCCACTATGGGGAAAACCCTTGCAAATTATTATTCTTATATTGTCATCAAATGATTCAACATAAGAGAGTACAATTATCCATGTTTTCATATATGTAACTAAACAAAAAAACAAATACAACATACATGAAATGAACCCAACAATGTATATACAAAGAAATATGATTCTGAAGACTATACTAAATTGTCGATGTCTAAAATAAACTGTCGAACCTTGTTGTCACTGAGAAAAATCTTTGAAAGACAAAGATTTCATATTTAAGGTCTTGGTCGCATGGAGGAGGAGTTGTGCAAGCGAATATGGCTTCATGGTTGCTCTCTGAAGCACTGGAAGCGAGCGATTGTGGTTTACAACTGAGAGTCAGAAACCCTAGATGTCGGTCACACGGATGATGAGATGTGCATTCAATTGGGATTCTTTGGTCACATGAAGGATGATATATGTGTGTGACTGGGATGCTTTGGTCACAAACATGAGCCTGGAAGCGATCGATTGGTCTCAGAACTAAACTGCAGAAACTCTAATCTCTCGGTCGCATGGATGTAGGGTTGTATGTACGACTGGAAGGCTCTAGTCCCACAGATGAGCTTCTGTGCATGTGACTGTGGTTAATATCCTCATGTTATGTGCCTATGACAGGGGTCCAAAACCATAAATCATAGATGTGAGCCTCAGACCATGCAATTTCACTTCAGAGCGAACCTATTCCTTCGCGGACGAGCCTCAAACCTGTGCAAGCCAAAAATCAAGAGAGAAGAGTGTCTCATCATTATGCCAAATGAAATAGAGGTCACTTGAATTTATAGCCTTCCAATGGGTCCACTTTGCTTTAGGGCTGACCTGATCCAATATGCACATGTGTGTAGGGTCAACCTTATCCAATGTACAGGAGTGGGTTCATAAATTCAAAAACCAACTTCTGCTTGTCCAAATGAGGTGATCTTTAGGTTGATTTTGGTCCTCTCGAAAAGAGAAATTCAATGCAATCATTATCTTTGTCATCCGAATTTTCCAAATAGTAATTTGAACGTATCTGCATATTTTTAACACAAGTTATTACAATGTTTTGTTACCAGAGATGTGACAATGCACAAAGAATTGTAAACTAATAATTGTTGACAATATAGTCCACTAAATTTCAAATTTTCCTAAGATTTCTAATGAGACCATTTACTAGGAAAATAACTCCATGTGTAACTCCATGTGTCTTACATTGGTGTACACCAAATTTTATGTACATCAATAATTGGGATTTTCATATTAAAATTTTAGCTAATGTTTTTTTTATTTCTAGGCACTTACCCTTTCTTTGAGTCAAATTATTTATGTTAAACCCTTGAAAATGTTAATGCTTTAATTTAATTTAATTAATGCTAACACTTATTTAATAGGGCCTTTGGTTCATCAACGAGGCTGCCAAGAATATTAAGCCTGCTAATGTGCCATTCTCATTGTGGTCAGTACAAATCCCTAGCTAGATTGGCATAATTAATATGGAATACACTTAGCATAAGGAAGTGTGCTTCATGTAATGCAACACCTAACCTCAAGGTATGATTTTCCAAGAAACTTCCAAAAAATCTCATAGAACCTGTTGTACCTTATTATTTTCATGCAATGAGATCAATCTTAAGATTAGTAGCCTCTAAAGTCAAATCACATTTTTATTCCAGGTGATGTGTTTGGTCACTTTGCTACCTGATGAAGAAATGTATTTAGTGTGGATGGGTTTTATGAAGCCACAATGGTCATTTGTAACTCAGTGAGTTATATAAAAATGAAAGTCTTCAACTATGATAATCAATCAATAGTAACTATTTATGAGCATTAGAGTAATGTATCTTTGCAGTAGTACTTGATTATTTAAGCATTTAAGAGCGCATTTATATGATGCTAAGATTATCAACATAACATAACTAGATCGAAGACAATTATTGTAAGTGTGACTATCTTTCCATGATATCTCAAGTATGTTGTGTATTCAACCAAAACATTAATGAGATCCATCAATCATGACACTAATAAATAATGTTTAAATTCAAAAATATAACCAACATAGCCTGACACTAGTACTATGCATCAAGTTAGTGTATGCATCTAATGTTAGATCTAGATTTGAGAAGCAATTCAAATAAATTCACAGAGATAGAACTTATTACAACCATATATCTTCCTTTAGATAATGATTTAAATTAGGAGCAACCCTTATATTCTATATGCTAATACGCAAGCAAAAATTGTATGATCTTGGAATGCTAACATTTTGTAAAATGGTTAGATAGTTGAGGCATCGAGAGGTTTAGGTAACTCCACCACAACATTTAGGTTATGGATCGGCCTTAATACTGGTGTCACAAGCCTTGGATGATAAGACGAGTGCAAAACAATACAAAATTTTAAACCATTTTTGCACCAGAATACAATAGAGCAAAGATATGTCATTCACAATCATCAATTCATCATAAGAAAATTTATTTTGATCGCTTTGAGTTTGATTAGTTTAGGGTTGTATTTCACTTTAATCCTTACTTCTTTCATGATAGATTCCATTAGGTCCAAGTGTTGAACCTGAGAGCTATGATACCACATTGTAACACACCTCCTGATCTACCTAAAGGTGGTTACTAGGTTACCCAACTCTCATGGTATGGTTACAAGAATAGGGTAATTTCTTTCTCTCTCTTTTTTTTTGTAGTGTGTCAGTTCCATACAACACCAATGGGAAATTAAATTTTCTCCCACATTAGTCATGATAAGGTTTGAATATCTCCACAAGCCTACCTCTTCCAACACATAAACACTTGTAGTAGAAAATCTTTGTCCCAAATCATATTATGTTATAGCCTCTTATAATCATTAAATGAGCAAGTTGCATAACATTTCTTGGAATGGGAAGATCTAGAATCCTCTAAAATAAATTTCAGAAAATCATTCCCAGCACATAGTTGTAGCATCAATGCATAAATCTAGTGATAGGTTTCAGATCCATTTTAAGTTGCGAGGGTTATAAGAAAAGGGAGCACTTAACCTTAGTTTGATATATCATATATCAAAGCTAAAATATAGTTATCAACAATACTAGTTGTGCTAATAGTTTTAGGGGTGAAAGCATGAAAACGAGTTATACTTTTGGGCCAAATGTAGCGATGAAATTTCAAGTTTTTCCTCTTTTATCAAATTGAAGCCGTCAAAATTCATATATGCACTGTGAATTTTGATTCAAAGTAAAAAAGGAAAATTGTGGAGAATTATGTTGTTCTAATAATCTTTTTTGCAAAAATATTTAGTGTCATATAAAAATGTCAATTTTCCATTAAATGAATTGCTTTTCCTTGCGAATTTTCTCACATCTTAAGAGGTATGTGTGTGTTCACATAGCATAACTCAGTCTAAAATGTGTAATTAAAAAACAAATTATACATGAGCATAGTCCACACGGAGAGAGCTAAGTTTTTCAAATATATATATATATATGCAAAATTATATTTTTTTTATAATTTTTCGAAGTTGGTGAAGTAATATTTCAATTTCATTTTGCAGACATGTGTTCACCACGGTTTCTTTCAACTATTTAAATAAATTGAAAAACTAAGAGTACTCTTTTGAATAGGACTCATAAACAAAGGTATTGGTATTTTTTAAATTTTATGATATTGAATTTTTATTCAACCTCTTTAAAATTGTTCAAAAATATTTCAAGCATTATATTTAAAAGAAAATAGATAAAAATATCATATGGATTTAAAAATGTCGAACTCATATGCCATTGGAAAGAGGGTTCTTTCCCTAATACAACATGATAACTCTGCCACTTAAAGACAAATTTTTCTTGGAGTTTGTTAGGGTACAAAATGGTGGTGCAAAAAAATTTATAGAAGAGGAGCTAAAACTTTGTTTTTTAGACCCTCAACAGCGTGATCAAATGCTTAAAATTCTCGTTCGAGCGTTTGAAATTCAAATTTAAAATATCTTGATCGAGGGTTTATGAAACCCTCATTCATGGTTAAACAGAGGATCGATCAAGCTATCATAATCATCTTTAAAAAAAAAAAAACCTCTCAATACGTGTCTATAAGCGAATTATAAAATTTATTTATTCCACAATATTTTTTTTGTAGAAATATTAAAATATATTCTAAACTCTAATTTTCCTTAATTATGAATCAAAATTTTATTTTATTTTACCAAGAAAATAATTATAATAATATATAGATAACCTTTTTCAATTTTGAAATTCTTAAAATAATAATTCGTTTATTGTTTTGAATTTAAATATACCATATTTTTATACCTAATCGATATATATATATATATATATATATATCTATATATATATATATATATATATATATATATATATATATATATATAAGTTAATTATATAAAATTTTTCAATAAAAATAAATCAAATTATAATAAATAAATAAATAAAACAACAAACTAAATTAAACTAAATCTTATAATATTTTATTTTAAAAATAATTTCATAAACTCATTACATTACTCAAATTCAAATTAGTTAAATAATATTTTAAAATTCATGATTTCCTTATCTTTTTATTATTTTAAAAATATATATTGCAAGCCTAAGTTAGGAGTAAAAATTGCTATATATATTTCGCATTTGTGCAATCTTAGGACATAATTGAGTGCAATCGCATTTTATCGGTTGAGAGATATTTATAACAACAATTACCATTGTATTCATTACAATTATATTAAATTCACATTTTTGAGATACACTTATTTATATAAAAAACAATAGTATTTATTAAATCAAATTGATAAATTTTCTTATGTTTAATCAATTTATTATTTAAATTATAACAGTGAAATTTTAAATCATATTAAAAACTAATTTTTAAGTTACCAAATTACAAATTTCAATTGCAAGTGGGATAGAATCATTTTTCAAATTTATACACCAAAATGCTAGAAATGCAATGAGAAATTTATCCACACCATTGTTAATTACCTATTCAAATGTAATTAATAATTAAATTTGTTTTTTTCTAAACTATCGAGTACTTAAAATTTTAATGTTTGCATATCATTATTGATATTTACATAAATTTTAAATTTTCCAGCTTTAAGGCTCAATGGAGCTTTAGGGCTCGATCGAGCCATAAAGCTCAATCGAGCTCCTAACCTCGGGTTACACAAGAGATCGGTCGAGAATTATTTTTAATGCTCAATCGAGATATTTTTTTTAGCACTTGAGGAGCTCGATCAAGTGCTTAAATGGATCGATCAAGCCATCATTTTTTCTACCCAAACGTGTCCTCTCTCGCCAAAAGTGTAACCCAACTCCATGCTTTCACCATTAGGCCAATCCTATCATTTTAGGTTAGTATAAAAATGATATAATATTGGTGTACTTAATGTAGCACTCGTATATCTTGCAAAATATCTTCGATTTACATAAAATATACATTTAAAAGTGTGGGTACTCAACCTAAACATTCTAGGAGCCACAATAGGCTCACTGATATGTTATGTATTGGCAGAGAAACATGGTAGAAGGAGGAGATTTCAACTTGATGCCATACTTATTGTGATTAGTACTATGTTAAGTGCAACAACAATGATTAGTCAACTCTCTCTTGTTGACATGAACCAAGGAATTAATGAAGCACATGAACACATCACTGTTGTCATGAAGAATCAGTCATAGGGCCAAGAAAAGAAGATGAGAATTTAAATCCTTGCACTAAGAAAATAGTCCCCATGCATTTGTGTGACAACAAGTTTAGAAATGAAGACCTTGTGCAACACAATGTGAATCTTCCCAGAATAAAAGCAACATCAAATTGCAAACGAATGACCACGGGTCATACTTAGTACATTTTGATTGTCCTCAATTTGATGATGATTTTAGCTTGAGTTGTGGAATTGATTTCATACCAACCAAGTTATTCATCCTTATTTTAGATAGGTTTTGAATGGGCTACTCCCGATAAAAAATCTCTCATAGAGGATAAGTTTCATAGTAACTTGGGTATCCTTGAAAATGACTATGGTGGGACCACTGACAACCCTGTTTTACATTCATAGACTTACAAAGAGGCAATGAGACCTAGATGGTGGAATTTGATAGTTTTACCTAGATGATCCATCTTATGATGGAATGAGAGGCTTGGATTTAAGGATAAGTCAGATTTATGGCTCAAAATATGTATTTAAATGAGATGTTCAATTTTGTGAGCAACCTCTAACCTTGGAAAATCTGAAATTAAACCCTCTTGTGGACAAAGGAAGCTCCCTAAGCTTAGAATTATGTGATAGGGATTAAAATTCCTCCAATAATGTTCAAACCTATGTTTCAACATTCTAGTCTGTACACCTTTGGGTTACAGGGGACAATTTTGTAGAGCACCTTATTCAAGTGAATAATGAACATCATGGTAAAATATTGAGAGTAATGTAACATACTCCCATCTCCATCTCGCCTATCAAAACCCAATCATCATACTAGTATATGAAAGTGTAAACTCTAAGAATAATTCATCCATGATTCATATGCTAACAATAACTCAATGTCACATGAAATTAAGGAATCCCTACGTAGGAAGAATTATAATTATGTTGCACACAAAACCTTGCAAATTGAAATTGATAAGACGATGCAATCCAACCATGCGAATTCAAAACCACCATTCCAATCATACAAATAATGATGGTTAGCTCACTTCCCTTACTTGGTGTGATGGGAACTAGTCTCATATCCAAACCACCATATAGTTTTACAACTTAAAATATACAAAAATTACTACAATTCACTCTTCTCCTTGATGTAATAAGACCCATGTGCTATGTATCCACATTATTGAGACTAAACAATAATTTGTCTTATGTATGGAACACATTGCAAACTTGGACATACAAACGAGAGTAGGCTCTCCTTGCTTCTACTACTACAATCATATGCTTTTACCTTGTGCTTAATAATTTTCCTTTCCTATACAAGCATAACTAGTATCTGGTTCCCTTGAATTATGCTCATGCTAGTTTTGGATTTTCTTGAAAGATTTATATGGGGGATCATATCCAAATTTCAAGAGAGGAATCATTTATTATTTCTCTTGTAAATTTGAGTCCTGTAGGAATTATTAATGCATGACCCATTTCCTATAACAACTCAAGTGTTCATAAAACTAGATTTTTTGGTTAAGTAATAATAAACTAAGAAATCTAGTTCAGTGGGTAGGGGTGCGAATAAACTCTAAAGCAATGACATATCAACTATAGTACTTGATTATCGACATAATTTGTGAACACCATGTAACTGTCCTCATCCATGACTTCTAATGGTGGTTTGATTAGGTTGTATGCAAGATGTAGAAAATAACAATATTCTAAAATGAGCAGGTAAATTTCTCTAGCTAATGAAACTTGACGTCGTCAGTGGGTATTCATATATTTTATTCTCAATGTTTAATCATCTACTTAATTAAATGCAAGCATGAAATGAACGTGGAAAGGATACCCTGCGCAACGACACTGTGATAGGCTAGAGCATACTCGTTTATGAGCCAGAGGGTGACAATCCACCGATCACTTGAGATGTGCATGCCTAGGTAGATCAAGCCTGCATGGAAAGATGTGAGCCCTCCTACCCCCCATATGCAAATAAAACTTGGCTCTAGTTTGTTAATTCCTCGTGTGCTTTCCTTCGTTGATCTCTTTGGAAGTGACCAATGATTTTAAGAAAAAAAACCCAACACTTTTGGGCCAGTGATTGCATCACTTACTGATCTAGGTGGATATTGGTGGCCACCCGCCAATTCCACTTGGGGCCCCACCATTGTCTCTTTCAGTTTTTCAGTTTTGGCACAACTTACTATTTTTAGCAGTTTTTCGGGTCCTGAACTTCCGGAGCCGTTTTAAGGCCCTAAACGAATTTTTTTGGGCATCGCGCCTCCAGCGAATATCATTCTATTCCAAAATGGATATTCATGGTGAAAGTTTTAGTCCTCAGATAGATCTTTCTAATGATGTATCATGGGCATCAAACGGAGATAGTATGCCAAAGTTACGTCCCTGGGAAGTTGAAACACCAATTTACCCAAACGAGGCCCATAGTTTTGGCGCTTCATCTCCTAGGGTTAGGTTTTTGGATGTTTAGAGTTCTCCATTGTTTCTCAATAATAAATAGGCCCTATAGCCTCATTTTAACTCAGTTCAGAGGCTTTTAGCCTCCACATCTCTTCTCAGAGATAGCTACCAGCGCCCTTGCTAGTTTTATTTCCATTCTGTCTATAAGCAAATTTCAGTTCTTTGATATTAATGAAATGAAGTGTTATTTCCACTGCATCTCTGTATTTATGGTTATGTGTTTATTCTGTTGTGTTCTTTCCTAAATCAGGATCAGTGGTATCAGAGTGATCTGCTTTTTCTCGATCCTTCTTTGCGTGTCCCCAACAAGGTCAGGGTATAAGGAGTTAGGGCTCGATCTAGTGGAACATTTGCAAGATCAGCCTCACAAACCCTGACGGACGCCCATGGGGGACAAAAAGAAAGATGAGGGAGCAGGAGATCCTATCAAAATATTGCTCGAGGAGGCCCTCGAAAAACAAAGGAACGCGATGATGGATAACTTTGCCCAGATCCTTCAATGGCTGCCCACCGGCGGTGCATCTGCATCCAACAGCCACTCTGGAGGTGTGACTCCTTTTAAGGTACAAGTAAATTTTGGCATTCCCATATTTGAGGGTCAAATAAATGCAGCTACCGTAGATAGATGGTTGAATCTATTAGAAGGATACTTCTCTGTTCATGACTTTTCCGACAGGGAGAAGATTATCTTTGCACTCCTCAAAGTTGCCCCCCATGTCAAGGACTGGTGGGAAACCCACTGTGAGAAAAAGGACGAGACAGAACCCTCTCTGTTCTCGGCCGTACCCACTTGGAATTCTTTCCGAGACACCGTCAAGGAAAAATACTATCCCGTGGGGAGCTATGAGGACAAGTACATAAAATGGACCACGCTACGGCAACAAAGGGATCAAGATGTGCATGAGCTGACGAATCTGTTCCATACCCTGCACACCAAGTTGGGTATCAAATATTCAGAGAAACATCTGGTGCTAAAGTATCGCAGTTGTCTGCACAGATACATTCAGGAGGAAATTGAGTTCCTCGACATCTCCTCGCTTGGTACGGCATACCAGTATGCTGCCAAGATTGAGCAGAAATTCAAACAGAAGAAGCGAGACTTTGGATCTACGAATCAAAAGCAAGGGAAAGGTGCTCCCAAACCGCAGAACAAAGGACAAAGCCAAGGCATGGCGACTCAAGACAACCTGTCGAAGCCACAAGAAAAGAACAACACCGCAAAGCCAAAGAAGGACACGGGAAAGTGGTGTGAGTTCCATAAGAGCTCCACTCACAACACAAGTGAGTGTCGGGCCAAGCAGTCATTGGTGGCTGAGATGCGGGATTCTGAGTCAGATGTATGCTCCGACTCTGAATCAGAACCTGAAAAGGGGAATGACAAAGGGAAACAGATTATTGGTGTGGAGCCCAATGCCACTTTTGCCACTACGAAGATCCAGAAGGAGGAACAGGAAGATCCAGAGGAGGAGGAACGTCTCTTCCACTCCCAGATGTGGGTAAAGGGCTCCCTGGTACAGTTCATTGTCGACAATGGCAGCCAAAAGAACCTCATTTTGGCAGACGCCGTGAAGCAGTTGGGCTTGCCGACCATAGCTCACCCACATCCATACACCATCAGGTGGCTTCACCAAGGATGATATCTTCGCGTCAGCCAGCAGTGCCGCCTTCCCTATAGCATCAATCCCTTCATGAATGAGGTATTATGTGACGTTGCTCCTATTGATGTTTCTGATGTATTATTAGGAAAACCATACTTTTGGAAGCGTCATGTTGTGTATGAGTCTCGGCCTCGCGCTGTTATTGTTACTTTGGGAAATAAGTTGTACAGGATACCAGAGGTACCACCTCCTACCGCTATCTCTTTGGTTACTGCAAAACAATGCAGTAAGCTCATTTCCCAAACCAGGAAATTCGTTTTCCTGATGATCCACCCCTAGGGCAAGAAGAATACTGTGGCCACGACCTCCAAACAAGGCTCCTCTGCATGACAACAAAAAATGGATAAGGTTGTGGAGGAGTACGGGGGCATCTTCACCTCACCCACAGGGGTTCCTCTGCACTGTCAGGTCAAGCACCCAATTGATCTGACCCCAGGTGCACCGCTACCCAATGGACCGATCTATCGGTTCTCTGTTCTGGAGAACGATGAAATCAAGAGGTAGATTCAAGAGCTGCTGCAGAAAGGTCACATCCGACCAAGTTCATCGCACTATGGGAGCTCGATCGTGTTGGTACAGAAGAAGGACGGGACGTGGAGACTCTGTATTGACTATCGGGTGTTGAACAAGATCATTGTTTGGAATAGGTACCTGATCCCATGGATTGAAGACCTTCTGTACAACTCAAAGGTGAAAAATATTTCAGCAAGATTGACTTGAAGTCAGGGTATCACCAGGTACCGATTGAACCCTCTGATGTGTGGAAGACTGCCTTCAAAGCCAAGGAAGTCCTTTTCGAATGGATGGTCATGCCTTTCGGGTTGACGAATGCTCCCGCAACCTTCATGAGGATGATGGACGACATCTTGCGGCCATTCACCAACTCATTTGTAGTGGTGTACTTGGATGACATTCTGATCTTTAGCCAGACTTAGGAAGAGCACCTTCACCACATCCGACAAGTCCTCCAAACACTGCGGCAACACAAGTTGTGTGCCAATCTGGAGAAGTGCACTTTTGACATGACCCAGGTTCAATATCTAGGATACATTATTGATGAAAGGGGGGTGCATGTGGATCCAGCCAAGATCCAAGTCATTCGGGATTGGCCAGCCCCAACTACTATAACAGAGTTTCGCAGCTTTCTGGGTCTTGCTAATTTTACCGGAGGTTCGTGTTGGGATTCTCTCATATCACTTGGCCCTTGAGTCAAGTCACCAAGGGAGGAGCGAGAGCATAATCTCTGTCGAAACCTCAACGTAAGGCATTCATGTAATGAAAACTCGCTCCGTTCTCGCCTCCTGCTCACTTTTACTGCACTTCCAACAATTTGCTTGAGATCGAGACAGTATGCCTCCTCACTCATGCTATTGGGGCGCCTACTCAATGTGATTCAGTTAAGGATACATCACAAGGAGACATTGTCTGACACAGTTCGCAAGTATCCCACTTATGACAAAGAAATGTATTCCATTGTGCAAGCTTGTCGACAATGGAAGCATTACATTTTGGGGAAGGAAACAATCATCTACACAGACCACCGGCCTCTGCAGTTCATACAGACACAAGGGAAGTTGCAAAATGATCGCCATCATAAGTGGTCCACATATCTGCAACAGTTTCATTTGAACATCAAGTACAAGACGGGTAGCACCAATAATGTTCCAGATTTCCTCAGCTGACCACCGATCGTGGCGCTCACCACCGTGCTCAAATCTTGTGGGCATGAGACTTCTGATTGGACGCTTCTCTATGAGAGTGACCCAAAATTCGGCCACACTTACAAGGCACTCTTGGGGGGTATGCAAGCTCCAAATTTTCACCTCCAAGATGAAATTTTATGTCACCTGGGACACCTTTGTGTTCCTTCAAGCGAGCGTGCCAAGATGATATGGGAAGCACACTACAGTCGAGTCGCTGGGAATTTCGGGGTCGAGAAAACAGTAGAAATCCTGCAGAAGTATTTCTATTGGCCGAACCTTCGAAATGATGTCAAGAAGCACATCAGATCCTGCACTGCTTGTGCCATTTCCAAACTGACCATCAAGAAGCAAGGCCTATATACTCCGCTACCTACCCCTAGTAGACCTTGTGAATCCATCTCCATGGATTACATGTCGGGCATGCCTTCTACTAAGCAGGGAAATGACTGTGTTCTCGTGGTCGTCGACAGATTCTCGAAGATGGCCATCATGGCGGCCTGCAAGAAGAATATCACAGCAGAAGCCACTGCTAAACTCCTCTTTGAATGAGTGTGGGTGCATTTTGGGATCCCACAGTCTATCATATCAGATCGGGATAGTAGGTTCCTCAGCACATTTTGGTCCAGCCTCTAGTCAATGTTGGATACCAAGCTCACCAATTCCACAGCTTTCCATCCCCAAACAGATGGCCAGACAGAGGTCGTCAATAGAATGATTGTATACATTCTGCGCATGTACAATTCAAAGCATCCACGCACATGGGATGAGAGCCTCCCATATGTACAGCATAGTTATAATCAGGCTCTTCACAGTTCAATCAGCCATAGCCCCTTTCAGGTGGGCTTGGGATTCCAACCACTATGTCCTATTGACGTAGCCATACCATTTGCAGCTGCTCAGGCCGATTCAGCTCATGTCCAATCTGAAGTTGAGAAAGCAAGTAGCTTCATCGAGCGCATTCAACACATCTGCCAAAAGTTTCATGATATATTGGAAAAAGCCAATGCCAAGTACAATCAATGCCATGATCAACACCGGGTGCCACACAACTTCCAGGTGGGCGACAAAGTATGGCTACATTTGCAGAAGGAGCGCCTCACTGGACCCCACCGCAAGCTTTGCCCGCTCCAATATGGGTCGTACACCATCACCAAGGCTGTAGGGAACAATGCCTTCAAGCTAAGTATTCCACCATTCCTTGGTCTGCACCCAGTCTTCAATGTGGATCGCCTTCGTCCTTACTTCCCACCTCTACTGGACACCTCAGACATTGCAGAACAACTCACAACAATAGAGTTAAAACCAGACTGCATGGAACAGGCCACCACAGATTGTATCAGGGACATGAAAATAAAGAGCACTCGCCAACAGAATATCCAACTGTATCGGGTTGTCAAAGCTGGCCAACTCTTGCACCAAGGCAAGTGGTTCACTAGGGACCAAGTTCAGCAGAAGTTTCCTCATCTCATGGAGGAACTCAACGAAATGGGGACCATTGCTTCCTAAGGGGGGAGGAATGATCCAAGAGGATATTGGTGGCCACCCACCTATTCCACTTGGGGCCCCACCATTGTCTCTTTCAGTTTTTTAGTTTTGGCACAACTTACTATTTTTAGCAGTTTTTCGGGTCCTGAACTTCCGGAGCCGTTTTGAGGCCCTCGCATTGGCCACGGATTACTATTTTTAGCAGTTTTTCGGGTCCTGAACTTCCGGAGCCGTTTTGAGGCCCTAAACGACGTTTTTTGGGCATCGCACATCTAGCTAATATCATTTCATTTTGGAATGGATATTCATGGAAAAAGTTGTAGTCCTCGAATAGATCTTTCTAATGATGTATCATGGGCGTCAAATGGAGATAGTATGCCAAAGTTACGTCCCTGGGAAGTTGAAACACCAATTTACCCAAACGGGGCCCATAGTTTTGGTGCTTCATCTCCTAGGGTTAGGTTTTTGGATGCTTAGAGTTCTCCATTGTTTCTCAATAATAAATAGGCCCTCTAGCCTCATTGTAACTCAGTTCAAAGGCTTGTAGCTGCCACATCTCTTCTCAGAGATAGCTACCAGTGCCCTAGCTAGTTTTATTTCCATTCTGTCTGTAAGCAAATTTCAGTTCTTTGATCTTAATGAAATGAAGTTTTATTTCCGCTGCATCTCTGTATTTATGGTTATGTGTTTATTATGTTGCGTTCCTGCCTAAATCAGGATCACTTACATTATCAATATTAGTGATAAATAGGGCATACCCAAAAGGGTAATGATATCTGAGAAGTAGTAGGGAGTCATTTCTTAATAGCTCTCGTTGGACAGGGCAACATCCTCGAAAATTGTTCGAATATGATGACCTCGCATACTTGACCGATGAAAGTCAATGTTGAGCAAGGTTTCATTCTTAAGTAAGAAAATGTAGAAATTAACATACATCTAAATCAAATATTTCCAATTAGTATTTCTCAATATCTATATTATTCAATATTTGATCAAGCTCTTTTGCATAATCACAAAGGAAAAAACTGAATAGTTGTTCTTTAAATAAAAATTAGTTCCACCGCTTAAAGCAATCCAATGATTCATACAACCTATTAATAAAAATATGAAAGTTGGTGCCTCACATAATTGGAAGATACATCATTCAAACCATAACCAATATCCATATTTCAAGCAAACTTAAGTGACCATAATCCATCATGCATCCAACAAACTAGTAGGAGTAACAAATGCACTTTACATTTAACATGGAAAAGCATGTAACCCAAAAGATAATAGATAACTGGCTAGGCATAATAACTATTGTGTAACCAGCTCCAAAAATAGAAGAAAAGAGATATCAACGCCTTAGAAATAAGCCACTTCGGGGGGTCAACCTCCAGTTCATTACATGAATGAAAAATTCTTGGATGATACAAATTAAAAAACCTCCTTTCTATATATAGGAGTCCATGGGGCCATAATGTAATCCTAGTGGGGCCACAATGTAATCCTAGCCGACCTAACAATAATAATTTAAGGGCACAATAATAACAATATGGGGGTTTCAAGGGTACAATAATAACAATAAGGGGGTTACACTAACAACAATAAGGGACTATACTAGTAATATAGGGACCTAACATGCCCCCCTCCTTCAAAAAAGTGTTGTCCTCAACGCTTGAGTAGCTCTAGGTGCTTCTGTATAAAATTCTCATCCTCCCATGTAGAATCTTCAGTGGGTAAGTTCTTCCACTTGATGAGATATTCTGAAATTGATCGATTCCGTAGCTGTCGAGTTCTTGTTTCCATGACTGCTTCAGGTTCTAATATGATTTTTCCTTCCTCATCAAGTTCTGGAAATATTGTTTGAACTGGAATATCTTCACCTATAACCTTCTTTAAGCATGAAACATGGAAAACTAGATGCACTCACGAAGAAGCAGGAAGCTCCAATTTGTATGCCATAGTACCAATCTTTTGCAACACCTTGTAAGGACCATATTACTTTGGCAATAATTTATTATCCTTCTTAGCTTGCTTGAGGGAAATTTGTTTGTATGGTTGTATCTGTAAAAATACCCAATCTCCTACATCAAAACTTCTCTCGCTGTGATGTTGATCTGCCTATTGTTTCATTCGATTTTGTGCCAAATTCAGGTTATCCTTTAAGAGTTGGAGAATTTCTTGTTGATGCTCGATGTGATCTTCCACTGCTTGAACCTTTGAATTTTCTCTTAAAGATGATGTGATGGATGGTGGATGATATCCATAAAGTGCCATAAATGGGGTCATTTTTGCTGCAGTATGGAAGGAAGTGTTATACCACCATTCAGCGAGAGGTAACCACTTCACCCATTGTGTTTGTTTATCAGATACAAAACAATGAAGATATCCTTCCAAATATTTATTTACTATCTCATTTTGACCATCATATTGAGGATGATAAGATGAGCTATGAGCTAATTGAGTACCCAAACAAGAAAATAACTCCGTCCAAAAATTTCCAGTAAAAATGGGATCTCTGTCGCTCACAATAACCCTTGAGCTTCCATGTAGCTTTTGAATTCTATCCATAAATGTAGTAGCAACTGTACTTGCTTTAAATGGATGAGATAATGCACAAAAGTGTGCATACTTGGTAAGTCTATCAACTACCACCATGATGACATTCTTTCCTTCGGACTTAGGTAAACCTGTGATAAAATCCATTGAAATCTCCTCCCAACGATGACTTGGAATGGATAAAGGTTGTAGAAGTCCCGGGGTCTTAATTGTCTCCACTTTATTCTGCTGGCAAACCAAACATTCCGCCACAAACTTTTGAATATCAGATTTAAGGCCATCCCAAAAAAATTCTTTCTTCACCCTGTAGTAAGTTTTTAAAAATCCTAAGTGTCCTCCTAAAGGAGAAGTGTGCAATTCCCAAAGAATCTTTTGTTTTAGTTGGGAATTCTTACAAAGATATAAGCGATCTTTGTACCATAAGGAATCATTTTTCCAACTAAATGTATCAGATGTACTAGGATCTTGTTGCAAATTTTGAATGAGTGTCCATGCATCTTTGTCCTTCTTCCATTCATCTCTTGCTTCGGTTATCCAATCTGGTTGGATAATAGAAATGGCACAAAGCAATGCTTCCACCTCTTCATTCTTTCTTGAGAGTGCATCTGCAACAACATTAAGCTTTACTGTTTTGTAGATTATTTCAAAGTCATAACCCAACATCTTTGTGACCCATTTTTGCTGCTCTTCTGAAGATATTCTTTGTTCCAAAAAGTGTTTAAGACTATCACGATCAGTTTTTACCTTGAAGTGTCTTCCCATTGGGTAAGTTCGCCATTTCTTTAGTGCATGCAGTATTGCTAGCATTTCCTTCTCATAAATAGGTTTCTGTAAATACTTTCCTTTGATTGGATGACTTTTAAAAGCAATGGGTCTTCCTTCCTGCATTAAAACAACACCAATTACATTTCCTGAGGCATCACATTCCACAATAAAGGTTTTTGTGAAGTCTGGCGTAGCTAAGACCAGTGCTAGGCACATTTCCTCTTTAAGATGTTCAAAGGCCTTAATTGCTTCAGGAGTCCATGAAAATGCATCTTTCTTCAATAATGTTGTTATAGGTGCTGCAATTCTCCCATAATTCTTAACAAACTTGTGATAATACCTTGTTAACCCGAGAAATCCTCGCGACTGCTTTATGGTTGTGGGGACTTTCCATTCCTTAATGGCTTTAATTTTGTTAGGGTCTACCTTAACACCCTCGTGAGATACAATATGACCCAAATATTCCACCTCTTATACTCCAAAGAAACATTTGGATGTTTTTTTTATATAATTGTTTCTCCTGCAATAGTTTGAGCACCCTGTCAACATGTTCAACATGATCCTTCAAAGACATGTTGTAGATTAGTATATCATCAAAAAATACTAGCACAAATTTTCTAAGGAAGGGTTTGAAAATGGAATTCATCAACCCTTGAAATGTAGAAGGTGCATTGGTAAGGCCAAAAGGCATGACCAAAAATTCACAATGACCCTCATGAGTTCGAAATGCTGTTTTTGGAATATCTTCAATCTTCATTCTAATTTGATGATATCCTGAACGAAGATCCAACTTGGTAAAATAAATTGCTCCATGTAATTCATCCAATAATTCATCAATCACAGGAATGGGAAATTTATCTTTAAAGGTGATCTTATTGAGCTCCCTATAATCTGGACACATTCGCCATGATCCATCCTTCTTGTGTACCAATACTACAGGAGCAGAGAAAGAACTTTGACTAGGTTGAATTATACTTGCCTCTAACATTTATGCATTCATACGTTCAATTTCGCTCTTTTAGACATAAGGATATCTATAAGGCCTGATGTTTGGAGGAACACTTCCTGGAATCAAATGAATAGCACGATCATGATCACGAATAGGTGGGAGTCCTTTGGGAGTTTCAAACACCTTGAAATGATTGTCCAAGACTTGTTGGAGATCTACAGAAACAGATGATTTTGATGTTGGAACTTCTAGTGAGCATAATTGTGTAATTACGCCTCATTGTTCTTTCTTTAGAAGCTTTGTCATCACATTAGAGCTTATTATCTTTCCTGGCTTCCCCGCAATACCCCGTAATTCGACTTCCTTTCCTTCTGAAAAAAAATTCAAGAAAAGTTCTTGAAAATTGAAAGCTACCGTCCCCAAAGATTGTAACCATTGTACTCCTATTACAACATCAGCACCTCCCATAGGAATGGAAAGCATTGGAATAGTCAATACATATTCCCCCATGGTTAGCTTGATATTATGGCATTTTCCAGAGCAATTTATAGTTCCTCCATTTGCAACCATCACTTGACATTCTAGTGCTGGGTATAGGAAACAATTTAATTCCTTGGCTACCTTACAATGGATAAAATTATGGGTGCTACCTGAATCAATCAACACTATTACCTTTTTCTTCTTGATCTGTCCTGCTATCTTGAGAGTTTGAGGAGTGGTAATTCCTGCCAGTGCATTACATGATATGGTCGGATTCATTTCTTCCTCTTCTATGGCTGGTTCCTGGTGTGTATCCTCTTATTGTTCATTTTCTTCTTCTTCTTCACAATCTATGTAAAATAATTTCTTTTCAGCACACTTATGACCTTTAGTGTATTTGCTATCACAACTGTAGCAAAGCCCTTTTTCTCTTTTTTCTTCCAATTGTTGTGGTGTCAACATTGTAGGTTGTGGAAATCTAGGCGTAGCAACACTTCCTTCTTTATAGAATTGAGTGGTAGGCTTCCTTGACGCCATAATCTTACATTCAACTTTTCTTGCCAACCTAAATGCCTTCTCCAATGAATCAGGTTCCAATACGCGAAATTCATGTTGGATGCTATCCTTTAAAGTGCCTATGAAGAGATCAATCCTGTGTTCCTTTGGAATATTAGTTACCCTTATATTCAATTTTTTGGAAGTCCTCAATGTGTTGCCCCACTAAACCCTTTTGTTTGAGATTTATCAATTGGATAAAGAAGGTGTTGCTCTTTGTATCCTCATAATGTGCTATCATTTCCTCCGTAAAAATTGACCAAGTGATAATTTTTTTACGAGAGCAAAGCCATCGATACAATACAAATGTATTTTGTTCTAAATGTAAAGTTGCAATGCGTGCCTTTTGTGTGTTTTGCACGTTATGGAGATCAAAATATTGCTTCATCTGTAGTATCCATGTTACAGGATCCTTTCCATCAAACTTCCTCATATCCATTTTTTTAATATGGTGGTTCTTCTCGCCAACATTAGAGTTTATGAAATCATGATTAACATTTATTTTGTTCTCATCATGAGTTTCTTCTACTATCTTTTCACCATTAGGAAACATTTCTTGTATCAACTTTTTCAAACCTTCCATGTCTGCTTTTAGATCATTCTTCATGTATGTCTGCTTTTAGATCATTCTTCATGTTTTCCATGTTGTCTTTCATGTCATCCATCTTAGCTTCCATGCTAGCTTCCATGCCATCCATCTTAGCTTCCATGCCTTTCTTCAAACTGTCCATCTTCGCTTCCACGCCTTTCTTCAAAACTTCCATTTCATTTTTTGTTGCTCTTTGCGAGAGCAAAATTTGGTGCACTTGCTCTTGTAATTTTGATATATCATGTTGCAATTCTTCATCTTCATGAGTCATAATAGAGCCTTCTGAAGGTTTAATGGGTGTTGAATTATTTTTACGAGGCATATTTTAGAACCCAATACTGATATCTATTCTACAATATGCCCTTGAAATCAATTCAAATTGATTCTTCAAACAAGACTTATGCAATTCGGAAAAAATAATACACACTTTTTTCTTGCTTTTGAGGAGCTCGATATTGAAATTGGATTATCTCTCTGATTTTAGCACTTAAATATTTGAATTTTGGCATCGACGTAGCCCTTTAAATTCTCTTTCGAATGCCATAGGTCTGACCTGATTTGGATTCTCCAAGACAAAGTTGTGTCCAATCTCCCACAATGACCTAATTATGGACTGGTTCACTAGAGCGAACTTGTATGACTTTCCACATGTCACTGTTTCATCCTTCGGCTCTGAAATTGATATCCAAGAAACTACAGTCCGTTTACTTGCAACCAATTTTTACGGCACTCCAATCTGATGCTCAGAGAGAGAGTTATGAATATTTTCCCACTATCACCTCTTTGAGATGAAATTCGGGAGCCTAAAAAAGCACTACCTTCCATAGATCATATCTCTGAAAATATTGCGAACCAAGCTCTGAAATTTTTTGACAAGTTTCCTCAAGATTTTGGCTTCACACCCTAAAAATTTCAGATTCTGAAACTTCGTAGAAAAAATTTATAGCGCAAATGCCACAATGACCTATTTAGAGCAGCGAAACCCTAGAATCCAAAACTCTGATACCAAATGTTGTGTAACCAGCTCCAAAAATAGAAGACAGGAGATATCAATGCCTTAGAAATAAGCCACTTCGAGGGGGAAACCTCCAATACATTACATAAATGAACAATTCTTGGATGATACAATTTACAAAATTTCCTTTCTATATATAGGAGTCCATGGGGCCATAATGTAATCCTAGTGGGGCCACAATGTAATCCTAGCCGACCTAACAATAATAATTTAAGGGCACAATAATAACAATATGGGGGTTAAAAGGGTACAATAATAACAATAAGGGGGTTACACTAACAACAATAAGGGACTATACTAGTAAATAGGGACCTAACAATAACTCACCTCCCAACCACAAACAAACCACAAAAAAACCCCATATGTAGATGTCTCTCGTAAGCCAAATTCCAGGGCTAGAGAGGACTTCCACATGCACTAAACGTTGTTGTTTTTATTACCCAAAATATCTGAGGAACTACATAACCAATCGAACTCCTCCCTCCTAATTGTACACTTCTTTCCCCCCTTTTTCTTCTGCACTACCTTAGGAAGAAACATCTAACCTCCCCCTATCATAGACACTCACTTTTCCAATAACTCCCCCCCCCCCCCCCCTCTAGATAAAATTCTCCTCTTTTATTTTTTTCCAACTTGGCCAAAAACATGTGAGACAATCAATGTTGTGCATCTATCCATTATGTTCCAATTTTTTGTGTTAGTTGGCCTTGTTATTACTATTTGATTTTTTTTGTTTGCCTTCCAAGCCTTGCCAACCAATCAAATAACGCCACTTTGCCTTTTTACCCCTTGCTTGTGAGATGTCCTAAGGTATCATGTCCACATCAGCCATGGAATGATTTGTCCCTTTGACTTATCTTATGTGTGTGTGTGTGTGTGTGTGTGTGTGTGTGTGTGTATAATGATCAAGGCTATCACAACATCCCTAGAAAACTCAAGTGGATCATCTTGAAGGTAGTGGCACAACCCAAGGGATTACAAGTGTAGAAAATGGAGTGCACTACCTTGGTGTGAGGTTGATCGGGGATGCAATTTTGTTGGTTAGAGGCTTCTGGGGTTTAGTAACTTTTCCTTATTCAAATTTGGTTCTGGATATGTACTTGGCTTGTATAGCCATCACCATAGTGGAGTCACGACCCCAAATCGGGGGTGACCAACTACTAAGAGAGGTGGAGTAGCATGGTCTATGGTTGTGTGATTAATCTAAGGTCTATAACCAGTCAATAGATTTTATCTGATGAGTACTCAAAAAATTTTGTGTTGTTCATGGTTTCTCACTTTCATGCCTATTGCTATAATATTTGATTTATTATATCTATGTACATAATGTTATTCTTTTGAGGTATCTATATGAATGTGTGTGGCATTTCTCTAGTACAGGGTGTTCCAAGTGATATCAGAGCTGAAGTTGTGACAATGAGCTTGCATGGGAAAAACATAGATAATATAAACAAAAGTTACAAGGTATATCTCCCTTCATTCCCCACCATCTCCTCAAATCCTCTACAATCACTCCTCCACGCCTCCCCTCCCATTTCTTTCGCCTCCTCCCTTCCATCCCCCACCATCTCCTCAAATCCCCACCTTTGCACCACTTTCTCTACATTCCCCAAACCCCTTTCCACTCCTCCCCTCCCATCTTCACTGCCTCACCCCCTCCATCCCCCACCATCTCCTCATGTACCTCGTCTCCCCACTTCTACACCCCTTCCTCTCCATCATAACCCCCTCCAAAAATCCCCTTCCACCTCCTCACGATCTCTCCCTTCACCTCTACACCACCTCCTCCTCTCCACCCCCACTCTTCACTACCTCACCCCTACCCCCTTCACTTATCCTCTTCCCTCACAACCTCCTCTCAACTCCCAAATCTTTCCACCTTTGCACCACTTCCTCTCCACTCCAACGCCCTCCCCCCTCCACTCCTCCATTGCACCACATCCTCCCATCCCATGTTCCCCCCTCCATCTCCTCAACTCCCCACCTTTGCACCACTTACTCTCCACTCCCCAACCCCCTCCATTCCTCCCCTCCCCTTCATTCCCCACCATCTCCTCAACTCCTCTACACTCACCCCTCTGCTCCTCCCCTCCCTTGATTGTTGCCTCCCCCTTCCATACCCCACCATTTCCTCAAATCCCCGCCTCTGTACCACTTGCTCTCCATTCCCCAACCCCTCTCCACTACTCCTCTCCCCTCTTCACTGCTTCCCACATTCCACCCCCACCATATCCTCAACTCCCCCTCTCCCCACTTTTGTACCACTTCCTCTCCACTCTAACCCCCTCCCCCTATCCCTTCCACCTCCTCTCCATATCTCCCTTCACCTCTGCACCACTTTCTCCTCTCCACCCCCACTCTTCACTACCTCACCCCTAGCCCCTTAACCTCTCCTCTTCCCTCACCACCTCCTATCAACTCCCCCCTCTTCCCACTTTTGCACCATTTACTCTCCATTCCAACACCCTCCCCCATCCAATCCTCCATTGCACCACTTTCTCTCCACTCCCCAACCCCCTCCATTCCTCTCCTCCCCTTCATTCCCCACCATCTCCTCAACTCCTTTACACTCACCCCTCCACTCCTCCCCTCCCTTTTTTTTCATGTCCCCCCTTCCATCCCCCACCATATCCTCAACTCCCCACCTTTGGACCATTTTCTCTCCATTCCCCAACCCCTCTCCACTCCTCTACTCCCCTCTTCACCGCCTCACCCCATCCATCCCCCACCATCTCCTCAACTCCCCCCTCTCCCCACTTCTGCAGCAATTCCTCTCCACTCTAACCCCCTCCCCTAATCCCTTTCCACCTCCTCTCCATCTCTCCCTTCACCTCTACACCACCTCCACTCTTGACTACCTCACCCCTACTCCCTTCACCTCTCCTCTTCCCTCACCATCTCCTCTCAACCACACCCCCCCCCCTTCGCTAACCCTCTCTCCACACCCCCCAACACAGTGACACCTCCACCATCCCCTACCATCTCATTAACTCCCCCCTCTCCCCACTTTTGCACCACTTCCTCTCCACTCCAACCCCCTCCCATGTACTTTTCATAACCCCCCTTCAATCCCTTTACACCTCCTTACCACCTCGTATCCATCCCTCCCTTCACCTATACACCACCTCACCCACACCCCTCACCTCTCCCCTCCCCTCACCACCTCATTTCCACTCCCACTCATCACCACCTCACCCCATGTTAGGTCCCTATATTACTAGTGTAGTCCCTTATTATTGTTAGTGTAGTCCCCTAATCTTTATTGTTGTACCCCTATAGTCCCCATATTGTTATTATTGTGCCGCATAAAAATCCACTGCCCTTACATTATTATTGTTAGGTTGGCTAGGATTATATTTTGACCCCATGGACCCCTATATATAGAAAGGAGGTTTTTTCATTTGTATCATCCAAGAATTGTTCATTTATGTAATGTAAAGGAGGTTTCCCCCTCAAAGTGGCTAATTTCTAAGGCATTGATCTCTCTTTCCTTATATTTTTGGAATTGGTTTCATAAAATTTGGTATCAGAACTTTGGATTCTAGGGTTTCGCTGCTTCAAACATGCCATCGTGGCATTTTCACTATAAATTTCTTTCTATGAAGGTTCAGATGCTAAAAAACCCCATTTGCAAAGAAATCCAGAGGAACTTTGTTTAAAAATTTCATATCTTGGTTCACAATATTTTCAGAGATATGATATGTGGAAATTAGGGTTTTTGCAGGCTCCCAAATTTCATCTAAAAGAGGTGACCTCGGGAAAATTTTCATAACTCTCTCTCTCTAAACATCGGATTGAAATTATCTAAAATGTGGCCAAAAGTACATAGACTGTAGTTTCCTGTGTATAAATTTTAGAGCTAAATAAAGAAATAGTGATACATGGCATGTCGTACAACTTCGCTCTACTGAACCAGTCCATAATTAGGTCATTGTGGGAGATTGGGCATAACTTTGTCTTGAAGAATCCAAATCAGGTCAGACATGTGGCATTAAAACAAAGATTCAGAGGGCTACTACAAAACAAAATTTTAGATATTGAATATTTGAAATAATAGAGATAATTTAGTTTCAATATCGAGCTCCTCAAAAGCAAGAAAAAGGTGTGTATTTTTTTTCAAATTGCATAAGTCTTGTTTGAAAAATTAGTTTGAAGTGATTCCAAGGGAATATTGAAGCTTAGATATCAATATTGGGTTCTAAAATGCCTCCTAAAAATAATTCAACACCCATTAAGCCCTCATAAGGCTCTAATATGACTCATGAAGAGAAAGAAGTGCAACACGATATATCAAAATTACAAGAGAAAGTGCAACAATTTTCGCTCTCACAAAAAGCAACAAAAAATGAAATGGAAGTTTTGAGGAAAGACATGATGGATGGTTTGAAGAATGACATGGAAGACATGGAAGAAAAAATGAAAGACAACATGGAAGACATGAAGAATGATATAAAAGCAGACATGGAAGTTTTGAAGGAAGGTTTGACAAAGTTGATACAAGAAATTATTCCTAATGGAGAAAATATAGTAGAGGAAACTCATGCTGAGAAAAAAATAAATGTTAATCGTGATTTCATTAACTCTAATGTTGGATTGAAGACCCACCATATTCCAAAGATCGATATGAGAAATTTTGATGGCAAAGATCTCGTAACATGGATACTACAGATGGAGCAATATTTTGATCTCAATAATGTGCAAAACACACAAAAGGTACGCCTTGCGACTTTATATCTAGAACAAAATACATTTGTATGGTATCGATGTCTTTTCTCCCATAAAAAAATTGTCACTTGGTCAATTTTTAAGGAGGAAATGATAGCACATTATGAGGATACAAAGAGAAACACCTTCTTTAGCCAATTGATAAATATCAAACAAAAGGGTTTAGTGGTGGAGCACATTGAGGACTTCTAAAAATTGAATATAAGGGTAGCTTATATTCTAGAGGAACACAGGATTGATTTCTTCATAGGGACTTTAATGGATAGCATCCAACATGAGGTTCACCTTTGGGAACCTAATTCATTAGAGAAGACATTCAGGTTGGCAAGAAAAAAAGAATGTAAAATTATGGTGACAAGGAAGCCTATCACTCACATCTATAAAGATGGAAGTGTTACTACTCCTAGACTTCCACAACCTACAAGATTGACACCACAAAAATTGGTAGAAAAAAGAGCAAAAGGGCTTTGATACAGTTGCGATAGCAAATACACTAAACGTCATACGTGTGCTGAGAAGAAATTATTTTACATAGATTGTGAAGAGGAGGAAGAAAATGAAAAAGAAACTTCAAAAGAAGATGATATACACCAGGAACCAACCCTAGAGAAAGAAGAAATGAGTTTGACCATATCTTGTAATGCATTGGTAGGAATTACCACTCCTCAAACTCTCAATATAGAAGGACATATCAAGAAGAAAAAAATTAATAGTGTTGACTGATTCGTGTAGTACCCATAATTTTATTCATTGTAAGGTAGCCAAGGAATTGAATTGCTTCCTATACCCAGCACCAGAGTGTCAAGTGATGGTTGCAAGTGGAGGAACTATAAATTTATTTATAAAATGCCATAATATCAAGCTAACCATGGGGGAATATGTATTGAATAGTCTAATGCTTTCCATTAAAATGGGAGGTGTTGATGTTGTGCTAGGAGTACAATGGTTACAATCTTTGGGGATGATAGCTTTTAATTTTCAAGAACTTTTCTTGAATTTTTTTTCAGAAAGAAAGGAAGTTGAATTACGGGGTATCCCAAGGAAGTTGAGAAAGATATTAAGATCTAATGTCATGACAAAGCTTCTAAAGAAATAAAAATGAGACGTAATTGCACAATTATGCTCACTAGAAGTTCCCACATCAAAATCATCTATTTCTCCATATCTCCAAAAATTCTTGGACAATCATTCCAAGGTGTTTGAAACTCCCAAAGGACTCCCATCTATTTGTGATCATGATCATGCTATTCATTTGATTCCAGGAAGTGTTCCTCTAAACATCAGGCCTTGCAGATATCTTTATGTCCAAAAGAGTGAAAATGAATGTATGATTGCATAAATGTTAGAGGCTGGTATAATTCAACCTAGTCAAAGTTCCTTCTCTGCTCCAGCAGTATTGATGCACAAGAAGGATGGATAATGGCACATGTGTCCAGATTATAGAGAGCTCAATAAGCTCACTATTAAAGATAAATTTCCCATTCCTGTGATTGATGAATTATTGTATGAGTTACATGGAGCAATTTATTTTACCAAGTAGGATCTTCGTTCAGGATATCATCAAATTAGAATGAAGACTCAAGATATTCCGAAAACAAAATTTCAAAATCATGAGAGCCATTATGAATTTTTGGTCATGCCTTTTGGCCTTACCAATGCACCTTCTACATTTCAAGGGTTGATGAATTCCATTTTCAAACCCTTCCTTAGAAAATTTGTGTTAGTATTTTTTGATGATACACTAATCTACAAGAAGTCTTGGAAGGATCATGTTTAACATGTTGATAGGGTGCTCAAATTATTGGAGGAGAAACAATTAAATGCAAAAATCTCCAAATGTTTCTTTGGAGTACAAGAGGTGGAATATCTAGGTCATATGGTATCTCAGGAGGGTGTTAAGGTAGACCCTAACAAAATTAATTCCATTAAGGAATGGAAAGTCCCCACAACCATAAAGCAGTTGCGAGGATTTCTAGGGTTAACAGGGTATTATCGCAAGTTTGTTAAGAATTATGGGAGAATAGAAACACCTCTAACAACATTATTGAAGAATGTGTTGAAAATGCAACAAGATGATGGAGCTTAGTGAAAAGAAGTCGCCTTCACTAAGTGGGCCCGCAGGCTATTTTTGGCGCAAAGTCTATTTTTAGACTATGTCTATTTTTAGACATATGGATCATGGTCTATGAGTTGCAGGATGCTATTTGTGGATGGTTGGTCAAGTTGGTAAAAATAGATGGACCTCTATTTTTAGACATTGGGCGAAGTCTATTTTTAGACTGCCAGTCTAAAAATAGATCAGTCAAATATTATTAGCCCTTAATAATATTTGGACTATAAACATTATCTTATCCTCTTGGAGCACTTCAATTTGATGCTTGGATGTGGCACATGCAGCTGACAGAAGGAAATACGCTTTTCCTAAGGGTTAGTTGAGCTATTGCATGGTTGACTTCAGTTAGAACTCATGTGGCAGAGTTTGGTGGAGTTGATGAGACGGTTGGTGGAGTTGTGTTCGGTTTAACTTAGTTGAACTAGTTGTATTTAGTCTAACTGATAAATACACTAGTGATGAGTGGTGTGAATTAATTATTAATTAATTCACTAATTATTAACTCATAAATCAACTAAAAAATACATCAGTTAACTGCAGTGCATGGACAGTTCAGTGGAGACCAGTGTTAGAGGTGGGTGAAAGGGTGAGTCTACTATCAGTTGTGACTATAGCTGTGCATGAGATTTGCACACACATTGATTGAGATTTCCAATGAGGATTTCGCAGTACAAGCCAGTGGGATTCGAACTTGGATCTCATCATTATTCATCTTGGATTGCGCAGTAGAGGCAGGCAGACAGGTGGAGGAGATTTGAACTTGTGACTTGTTCATATCTGAGCTAGTTTGTGTGTAGCATGTGAGATAGTGCTGAGAGTTGTGAGGAGCTTTGTGTTATGTATTGTTACATGTTCTCTATCATTATAATATACAGATAGTTGGGGGTTTTCAGCTGTAAGCTTTCCCCATTACATACTGTGTTATATGTGTGCTTGATTATGTTTTAATGTGCACATGCGACTGCTTCTATTTCCGCATATTGATGATCAATTGTAGAAGAGGTTATGTATTATGCATGAAGCTTAAATAGTGTGTAATCAGGATAATATCGGTGAATAATTCAACAAATTATTCAAATTTCTACATGGTATCAAAGTGAAATTGATCATCGGATCTATTACGGTGACTACATTTTATTTCTATAGGCAGATTCTGTACGAGAGCCAGGTAGCCTCCGGATCCATCCTTTCTTTGAAAGGTGATATATCCGGTAAATGCCCCTACAGTCGATCTCTGTATTAGAAATAACTTGTTCTCAAGTTTAGATCGGAAGCAGTCGAGTTTGAGCTGGTGGAATTCGAATTTGCGGCGGTGTTTTCTTGGTGTCGAAGTCAAAATGTCTTTCAACGGATTGCGTTGGAGTTCTTGAAGGCAGTTCGGAGTATATTGCATGGAAGGATAGGATGGAGGCGGTGTTAGATGACAACGGGTTGAAGGAGTTCATAGATGCTGAAGTCCCAAAGCCTACTGATGTTGCTCAAGTTGAGGCTTGGCAAAAGAAGACAGCAAAATGTCGAAGGATTCTGTTGGAGGGCGTGAAGGATCACATAGTATCCAGCCTGCATGGAAAAACTTCTCCATACTTGATGTGGAAAGCGTTGACATATTTATTCCAAAGAAAAAGCGACCAGAGGAAGTTGGCGCTCAAGGATAAACTCATAAACATAAAGATGGAAAAAGGCGACAGTATACGCAAGTACCTCACGAAGTTCACCCAATGCAGGGATGAACTGGGAAGTGTGGGGGTGACTGTAGATGAAGAGGACTTGGTGGACTTGGCTCTCCTTGGTCTTCCGAAGAGTTGGCATTCCTATCAGGACTCTGTCAATGGTCGGGAGAAATTGCCAAGATGGGAGCGACTTTGGTCGGATCTTATGCAAGAGGAGATAAGGCAGAGTACCAGGGACGGACCTTCATCAAAGGCATCTGATGAAGAAAATTGCGCTTTGGCTGCCAAAGAAAAGAAGGGGAAGAGCAAGAAAGCTTCTCATTCCGGTGTGAAAGGCAAGAAGTAAGACATGTCCAAGGTGAAGTGCTTTCACTGTCACCAGCACGGACATTATGCCACAAATTGTCCGCAGAATAAGAAAAATAAGCATGCTGCTGGATCTGCAGTGGGAGAGGCCTTAGCCTCGCAGTTTGAGCTGGATTTTTCATTGATCGCATGCTTGGTCTCAAGTGTGATGGGATCAGTTTGGTTCTTGGACAGTGGTGCGTCTTTTCACATGACTGGAGATCGAGATTTGTTTTCTGATCTGGATGAGAAAGATCTTGGAGTGCACATCGAGATGGGCGATGATGGTAGATACAGTGGGACCGGTATCGGTACCATTTCCTTTGAGAGAGAGTCTGGTAAACCCTTCGTATTGAAGGAAGTGATGCATGTTCTAGGATTGAAGAAGAATCTTATCTCTGTGGAGATGTTAGAAGACAAGGGATATGATGTTGTCTTCAGCGAGGGAAAGGCTTTCCTGCGCAGTAAGACAACTGGAGAAACCCGGAAGATAGGGGTTCGAGTCAAGAACCTTTATCAATTGCAAGTAGATGGCTGTGCAACAATGGCATGCAAGGCAGAAGGAGTGGTGAGCCGGGATGATGGCGAGCTGTGGCACCGGAGATTGGGCCACCTTCACCATGGAGCTTTGAAGATACTGCAGCAGATTTCTATTGGGCTTCCTAAGGGCACTCTTGCGCAGTCAGATCAGTGCAAGGGGTGTACCTTGGGAAAATTTGTGAAAGCCACCTTTCACGAGAAGGATAGTCACGCCACGACGATCCTTGAGAGAATTCACACAGACGTGTGTGGACCTTTCTCAGTAGCTTCAACAGCAAAGCACAGGTACTATGTGATATTTGTTGATGATTTTTCTCGTAAGTGCTGGATCTTATTCATGCAGAAGAAGAGCGAGACATACTCAAAGTTCTGTGAGTTCAAGGCACTGGTTGAGAAAGAATCGGGGAAGCAGGTGAAGGCTCTTAGGAGCGACAATGGTGGTGAATTCATCTCTGGCGAATTCAAGGACTTTTGCAGCGCAGAAGGAATTCGAAGAGAGCTCATAGCACCTCATAACCCACAGTAGAACGGGGTTGCTGAGCGGAAGAATAGAATGATCGTGGGTGCTGCACGGGCGATGTTGCATGATCAGGGCCTACCCATACACTTGTGGGCTGAGGCATGCAATACTGCAGTATATGTGCAGAACCGTTGTCCTCACAGGATACTTGGCATGAGTACACCCGAGGAGGCGTTTTCTGGTAAGAGGCCCGATATTTCCCATTTGAGGATTTTTGGTTCACCTGTTTACATTCATGTGATGAAGGATGCCAGGAAGAAGCTGGAGCCGACCGCAGAGGTTGGGATATTTGTGGGGTACACTGATATGCCCCACAACTATTGTGTGTATTTTCCAGACAGTCGCAAGACTGTTGTGCGACGGGATATCAAATTTCATGAGGAGAAAGCCATGAAGTGTTCGCTTGAGAGGGAGCCACACTTGCATGCAGATGAGGAGCTATTAGTTCCTAAGGATGAGCCTCGGGATGTGGATCAGCCACAAGAGGAGGTTCATGGAGTGGAAGAGACCACTCATGCAGCGCCAACCATCGGAGGGCGGAAGCGCACTACAAAAGCTAAGCGACTGGCTCAAGATGCAGAGAAGATTGTAGGACCACCTACATCACAGCGCAAACAGAGACAGACACCTGACCGGTATACTAGATACATGGCTCTTATGAGTAAGTGTATCATGACAGAGCCATCCTCTTTCGAGGAAGCTGTGGAGGATCCCGCATGGGTAGATGCCATGGTGGAAGAGTATGATTCGATTGTCAGAAACAGTGCATGGGAGATTGTCCCAAGGCCGGAAGGGAAATCAATGGTGGGTTCGAGATGGATCTACAAAGTGAAGCAAGCAGCTGACGGGAGTGTGGAGAAGTACAAGGCAATATTTGTTGCCCGAGGCTTCTCACAGATTGAGGGGATCGATTATGAGGAAACCTTTGCACCTGTCGCAAGGTATTCTTCCATACAGACGATTCTTGCTCTCTCAGCGCAGATGGGGTGGCACATTCATCGGATGGATGTGAAGACTGCGTTCCTCAATGGAGTCATTGAGGAGGAGGTGTACATAGAGCAGCCCGAAGGTTTCGAGATCTTCAGCAGCAAGTCGCATGTGTGCAGGCTCAAGAGAGCGCTGTATGGGTTGAAACAAGCACCTCGTGCTGTACACACGGATAGAAAGATATTTCAGGACTTGGATTCTTAGCACGTGAGGCGAATCCTAACCTATGCCAGAGTGAGTGGAGGGTAAATTCTTTGATCATTATGCTTGAGTGATTTGGTTCCAGCGGGTGGCAGTTGTTGATGCTATCATGCAAGGAGGATCTTGCAAAAGATTTTGAGATGAAGGACTTGGGCCTCCTTCATTATTTCCTGGGATTGGAAATTTGGCAGCGCAGTGGTGGACTGTTTGTTTCTCGGGGTAAGTATGCCCGAGAGATACTGGAGAAGTTCAACATGCATGGCTGCAAGCCTGTTGATACTCCTCTTCCTGGTGGTTGGAGGAAGGAGGATGCTACTTCGGCGGAGGTAGTGGATGCCACTATTTATTGACAGTTGGCGGGGTCGCTTATGTATCTAGTCAATACGCGACCCAACATATGCTATGTTGTGAACCAGCTTTCACAAGCTATGGTTAAGCCTACCAAACTCTAATGGAAGGCAGGCAAACATGTATTGAGATATCTCAGAGGCACATCGAGATATGGATCATGGTACGGACGGTCGGATGAGGGAGCTATGTGACTTCACGGATACAGATGAAGCGGGGAAGCCCAACGAGACAGAAAGAAACACATACGGAGGGCTCACAACAACGGGTCGACATGATTTCTTGAGTACGACGAAGGCAGAGATCCACGCTCGATTCAGCGAAGGCGAGTATAAACGCGAAGTTTGGCCCATGCGAAGCTATATGGATGAGGAAGATCCTGGTCGGGTTGTTCGGGTCACACTTGGAGCCTACTGTGATTTATTGTGATAACCAGAGTTGCATTAAACTCTCGGCTAATCCAATATTTCATGATAGATCCAAACACATCGACATCAGGTACCATCATATCAGAGATTGTGTGCAACGGAGAATCATGTTACTTTCATATATTCCCACGGAGGATCGGGATGCTGACATCTTGACGAAGGCGCTCACCAGGAGCAAATTTGAATTCCACAGAGGTAGGATAGGGGTTGCAGATAATTCATATATTGTTGAGAGGGAGTGTTGAAAATGCAACAAGATGATGGAGCTTAGTGAAATGAAGTCGCCTTCACTAAGTGGGCCCGCAGGCTATTTTGGCGCAAAGTCTATTTTTAGACTATGTCTATTTTTACACATATGGATCATGGTCTATGAGTTGCAGGATGCTATTTATGGATGATTGGTCGAGTTGGTAAAAATATATGGACCTCTATTTTTAGACATTGGGCGGTTTCTATTTTTAGACTGTCGAGCTAAAAATAGAACAGTAAAATATTATTAACCCTTATAATATTTAGACTATAAACATTTTCTTATCCTCTTGGAGCACTTCAGTTTGATGCTTGGATGTGGCACATGCAGCTGATAGAAGGAAATACGCTTTTCCTAAGGTTTAGTTGAGTTATTGCATGGTTGACTTCAGTTAGAACTCAAGTGGCAGAGTTTGGTGGAGTTGATGAGACAGTTGGTGGAGTTGTGTTCGGTTTAACTTAGTTGAACTAGTTGTATTTAGTCTAACTGACAAATACACTAGTGATGAGTAGTGTGAATTAATTATTAATTAATTCACTAATTATTAACTCATAAATCAACTAAAGAATACATCAGTTAACTGCAATGCATGGACAGTTCAGTGGAGACCAGTGTTAGAGGTGGGTGAAAGGGTGAGTCTACTATCAGTTGTGACTATGGCTGTGCATGAGATTTGCACACACATTGATTGAGATTTCCAATGCGGATTTCGCAGTACAACCAGTGGGATTCGAACTTGGATCTCATCATTATTCATCTTGGATTGCGCAGTAGAGGCAGGCAGTCAGGTGGAAGAGATTTGAACTTGTGACTTGTTCATATCTGAGCTAGTTTGTGTGTAGCATGTGAGATAGTGCTGAGAGCTGCGAGGAGCTTTGTGTTATGTATTGTTACATGTTCTCTATCATTATAATATACAGATAGTTGGGGGTTTTCAGCTGTAAGCTTTCCCCATTACATACTGTGTTATATGTGTGCTTGATTATGTTTTAATGTGCGCATGTGACTGCTTCCATTTCCGCAAATTGATGATCAATTGTAGAAGAGGTTATGTATTATGCATGAAGCTTAAATAGTGTGTAATCAGGATAATCTCGGTGAATAATTCAGCTATTATTCAAATTTCTAAGGTAATGATGGTTTTTCTTGACTCACAACTAAGGCCTCTTTGAACATCTTTGTGAGAAATATTCTAGCACTCGGTCTTAGCTACGCCGTACTTCACAAAAACCCTTATCATGGAATGTGATGCCTTAGGAAATGGAATTGGTGTTGTTTTAATGAAAGAAGGTAGCACCGCTTTGAAAGCTCGCCCAATCAAAGGAAAGTATTTGCTTAAACCTATTATGAGAAGGAAATGTTGGAAATACTACATGCACTAAAGAAATGGCGACCTTACCTAATGGGAAGACACTTCAAGGTAAAAAATGATCATGATAGTCTTAAATACTTTTTGGAACAAAGACTATCTTCAGAAGAGCATAAAAAATGGGTCACAAAGATGTTGGGTTATGACTTTGAAATCATCTACAAAAAAGGGAAGCTAAATGTTTTTGTAGATGCACTCTTAAGAAAGGATGAAGAGGTGGAAGCATTGCTTTGTGCCATTTCTATTATTCAACCAGATTGGATAACCAAAGCAAGGGATGAATGGAAGAATGATGCAGAAGTGTTGACACTCATTCAAAAGTTACAACAAGATCCTAGTACATATAATACATTTAGTTGGAAAAATGATTCCTTATGGTTCAAAGATCACTTATATCTTTGTAATAATTCCCAGCTAAAACAAAATATTCTTTTGGAATTGCACACCTCTCCCTTAGGAGGACACTCGGGATTTTTTAAAACTTACCACATAGTGAAGAAAGAATTTTTTAGGGATGGCCTTAAATCTGATATTCAAAAGTGTGGTGGAATGTTTGGTTTTCCAGCAAAATAAAGTTGAGACAATTAAGACCCCAAGTCTTCTATAACCTCTATCCATCCAAATCAACGTTGGGAGGAGGTTTCAATGGATTTTATCACAGGGTTAACTAAGTTCGGAGGAAAGAGTGTCATCATGGTGGTAGTTGATAGACTTACCAAGTATGCACACTTTTGTGCATTATCTCATCCATTTAAAGAAAGTACAATTGCTACTGAATTTATGGAAACAATTCAAAAGCTACATGGAAACCCAAAGATTATTGTAAGCAACAGAGATCCCATTTTTATTGGAAATTTTTGGACAAAATTATTTTCTTGCTTGGGTACTCAACTAGCTCATAGCTCATCTTATCATCCTCAATCCGAAGGGCAAACTGAGATAGTGAACAAATGTTTGGAATGATATCTTTGTTGTTTTGTATCTGATAAACAAACACAATGGGTCAAGTGGATACCTCTGATTGAGTGGTGGTATAACGTTTCCTTCCATACTGCAACAAAAATGACCCCATTTATGGCACTTTATGGATATCATCCATCATCCATTAGATCAACTTTAAGAGAAAATTCTAAGGTTCAAGCAGTGGAAGATCACATCGAGCATCAACAACAAGTTCTCCAAATATCACTGAGATAACCTAAATTTGGCACTAGATTGAATGAAACAACAGGAAGATCAACATCACAGTGAGAGAAGTTTTGATGTAGGAGACTGGGTTTTTTACGCCTACAAGCATACAAGCATACAAACAAATGTCCCTCAAGAAAGCTAAGAAGGATAATAAATTATTGCCAAAGTACTATGGTCCTTACAATGCGTTGCAACATATTGATACTATGACATACAAATTGGAGCTCCCTGCTTCTTCTCGAGTGCACCTAGGTTTCCATGTTTCATGCTTAAAGAATGTTATAGGTGACAAACTTCCAGTTCAAGCAATATTGCCAAAACTTGATGAGGAAGGAAAAATTATATTGGAACCTGAAGCAGCCACATAAACAAGAACTCAACAACTACGAAATCGATCAATTTCAGGGTATCTCATCAAGTGGAAGAACTTACCCACTGAATATTCCACATGGGAGAATGATAATTTTATATAGAAGCATCCAGAGCTACTCAAGCGTTGAGGACGACAATTTTTTTAAGGAGAGGGGCATGTTAGGTCTTTATATTACTAGTGTAGTCCCTTATTGTTGTTAGTGTAGCCCCCTTATCTTTATTTTTGTACCCTTGTAGCCCCCATATTGTTATTATTGTGCCCCATAAAAAGCCATTATTGTTATTGTTGTGCCCTTACATTATTATTGTTAGGTTGGCTAGGATTATATTGTGACCCCATGGACTTCTATATATAGAAATGAGGTTTTTTCATTTGTATCATCCAAGAATTGTTCATTTATGTAATGTAAAGGAGGTTGCCCCCTTGAAGTGGTTGATTTCTAAGGCATTGATCTCTCTTTTCTTCTATTTTTGGAGTTGTTTTCATAACACCCCACCCCCTTCACCTCTCCCCTTCCCTCACCACCTCCTCTCAACCTTCTCTCTTCACCAACCCCCTCTCCACACCCCCCACCACTATGTCACCTCCTCCTCTCTTCACCACCTCACCCCCATGCTCTTACCTCTTCCCTCCCCCATTGATCCCCCTCTTTTCCACCTCACCACCCCTCCTCTCCACCCCCACTCTTCACCACCTCTTTGAACCACTCTTCACCACCTCACCCCCTCACCTCTCCCCTTCCCTTGCCACATCGTCTCCAACTCCACTCTTTAGGTTGGGGGGTGTGGATGAGGTAGTGAAGAAAGGATGGGAGAGGTGGTGTCTTCCCTCCCTTCTTCACCAACTTATCCCCACCCCATACCTCTCCCTTTCCTTCGCCACCTCCTCTCCACGCGCCCCGCCCCCCCTACCCCCCCCACCCACAACTATGCCACCTCCTCCTACCCCCTCCCCTCTCCTCTTCACCACCTCACAATCCCCCCCACCTATTATCCGCCTCACTATCCACTCTCTCCCATATTCACCTCCCACTCTCTCCCCTATTCACCTCCCTCGCTCTTGACCACCTCACCCCCACCCGCCATTCCCTCCCCTCTTTGCCGCATCTCCCTTCCCTTCATCACCTCCTCTCGACCCCCCCTCTCTGCCATCCTCTCTGCACACCTCCCCACCACTATGTCACCTCCTTCACTCTTCACCACCTTACCCCCATCCTCCCACCTCTCCCCTCCCCCACTGACCCCCCTTTCGCTTCCTCTCCCCTCCCCTATTCGCCATCTCTCCCATTCCCTCACCACCTCCTCTCCATGCCCCCATCCCCTCTACTACCTCCTGCCCCCCCCTCTTTGCCAACTCACGCTACTCCTCCCACCTATTCTCCACCTCACCAACCACCCTTTCACTTATTCGCCACTTCGCCCCCCCCCCTTTCACCACTTCACCCCAATCCCCTCTCCCCTCCCTTCTTCACCACCTCTCCCATTCCCTCACCACCACCTCCTCTCCTTACCCCCCACCACTATGTCGCCTCCTCATCTTTGCTCCTCTCCTCTCCCCTCTTCACCAACACACATTGTCCCTCTCACCTATACTCCACCTCACTAACCACCCTCTTCCTTCTTCACCACTACCCCCCTCCCCCTTCACCACATCACCCCCACCCCCTATTCCCTCCTCTCTTTGCCACCTCATCACAAACCCCCACCTCTCCCTTCCCCTTGTCACCTCCTCTCAAACCCCCTCTCCACATCCCCCCACCATTATCACCTCCTCCCCACCTCTCTCCTCCCTCACTAGCCCCCCTATTCACCACCTCGTCACCACCCCTCCCCTATTTTTCACCACCTCATCCACACCCCTATTCCCTCCCATCTTCACCACCTCACCCCCACATCACTCCTATCGTCGTCACCTCCTCTCAACCCCCCCAATTTGTCACCTCCTCTCAACGCCTCCCCCCCGCCTCCCCCCCGCCCCCACTATGTCACCTCCTCCCTTCCCCCTCCTCTACTCTTCACTTCCTCCACTTGCAACCCCATCAACTCCTCTCTAACCCCCTCTTCAACACCTAGCCAACCCAATCCCTCTCCCCTCCTCTCTTCGCTACCTCATCCTCATCCTCATTCTCACCCCCACCATCTCTTCTCCACCTCTATTCTTTGAAACCTCTTCCTTATTCGTAACCTTATCTCCATCCCCAACCCCTCTTCATTGCATCCTCTCCACCCCCGAGCTCTCTTCACACTCTCTTCTACACCCCAACCATTCACTACCTCCTCTCCACACACTCCTTGTCCTCCCCCACTTCACCACCATATGATACACTTTCAAAGATACACACATACTTACATAATCATCTCATATTTCCTCCATAACACAAATTATAAATTATGTCCAACCATAATATAATAAAAAACTAAAATATATAAACATTGCAAATTTTTTTTCCCTCGGTTATAAACATGGCAATATCAAACACATATATAACTTTTCATTATAAAATAGAAAACACACATATACAATTAAAATTTTCACTATACCAAATATTATAACTTCAATTACCATAAAATCAATAAACCAACTAAATAAAAATTACTTTAAAAACAAGCACATATAATTGTATATTATACCATTCAAATAATTCAAATAGAAAAGCGAATATCTCTAAAAACAACATTGAGTAAATTATATATTCCATTTAAAAATTATATATCTACATTTCTCAATTTTCTTATATGAGACATGCAAATTATATTGTATAAAGGGAAAAAATCAAACAATAAAATTACGATGAAATATATAATAATTATAAAAAAAATATTTAGGATATAATATACTATACACATGAAATGTTTTAATCATGTGAAGTTTGTAGATTTAATTTTAAATAAAAATAAAATAAAGTTAATTTCGTGAATTCCACGATATAAAATGTGTACACCCATGATAACGAGTAACGAATAAGTAATACAAAAAGGTTTCTATCAAATCAGTAATATGTGTATATAAAAAACATTGAAAGTGAAACGATTTTTAGAAAAAAACCAATATATTATTGATTTAATGGAAAGACAATTTGATTGTATTGAAAACTTAAGTTCAAAACCTAAATTATAATTTTCTTAAATAAAGAGTGTGGGGTGTCTTTTTCTTAGAAACGATAACGGATGGATAGACACAAAGGGGTTTATGTTAAGTAATGAGAGAGACGGAGCCGAAAGGAAGCAGGGTTTTTGTTTGCAGGGGGCGGAGGTGGTTTCCACAGGAGCGTTTGTGTGTTGAGTTTCCTTGGAACAAAATCCTCGAGGATTTTATACCAGCCTAAGAGATTAGATTCCGATAAAAGGGGACGGACAGAAACAGAAGTAAGCACAGTTTGTGTTTAAACCACAAAGACTGACACAGAAGGAAGGAAAGAGGGTTTGGGTCAAGGAAAATTTTATGGAAAAGATAAACTAAATTCAATAATTTGGTGGATGGAGAGGGTTGAAGTAACGAAGAAAACAAAAACAGGGTGATTCCAACTTGGAAGGAGGCGACACAGGGCTTTAGCAAACTCAAGATGACTACAGGTTTCTTTACCGGTTTCTTGGTTATTAGTTCTAGTTATCTAGCAAGGTTGAAGAAAGAAGAGCAGCAAAGCAGTGTAAAGGAACGAAATACCAAGAAGTGGAAGAAGAAGCCGCCCAATAATACATCATACAAGCAAAATAAGGTTTAGGGTTCAAGAACGAGGGATTGGATTTGGGTGTCAGCCACTGAGGTCAGTTTACCTATGGGGCCGCGTCCTCAAATTGTCATTCTCACTGGATAGAATGTTCTGGGATTTTATATAAGTGTAAAACATTGGATTCAACTAAAGGAAGTAAGTTGATGTAAATAAATGGAAACAAGTAGAGGGAGGAGGGCAATACGAATTTAATGAGTAGGTGGTTTACATTCTATCATAATAGAGAATTACTGGTCACTGGTCCTCAAGGCAAGGGTGAAGAAAGCAGAAGAATAAAGCACAGCGCAGAGGAAATAAATACCTAAAATTAGAAGCAGCCCCATAGTAAATTAAGGAATAGGTGGTTTACATTCTGTCATAATAGAGAATTACTGGTCCTCAAGGCAAGTGTGAAGAAAACAGAAGAATAAAGCACAGCGCAAAGGAAATAAATACCTAAAATTAGAAGAAGCAGCCCCATAGTAAATCAAATTATTTTACAATACAGAGACCGATAATCTCCTTTCACCCAGAAAAGAGTTGAGCAGGTAAGTGTCGTCTTTGAAATTGGTGATGGTCAATTAATTACTTCAAGTGCAGTCTTGCCTCCTCCTTTATTACACACAGACTCAAGCTCAGATGCCAAACTACTTGCACACTCAGAGGCCTGATCAATAGAAATAGGAAGAAAAAATCAATTACACAGACAGAGAAAGAGAGAATTGGGAAGGAGGAGGAAATTGTTGCAAGCGTGCAAGGATATATATATATATATATATAACCAGGTTTGCTTCCTCCCTAAGATTTTGGGTTTGCTTCCTCCCTAAGATTTTGGACTTCCTTTCAACGGGTATTTTTCGAATAGCCTTTTTGACATAGCTTTTTCTAGTGTTTGAACCGTTAGGGAGAATTTTATATTGCCCTCTGCCACCTCACCGCATCAAATGTTGATCTAGTAAGCTTACACTATGAACTTCCAAGTTAAAGATTACTCTGGCATGATGATAGAGGCTTTTTGAATATTAGTTGTTTTGTTTCAGTGTTATATATATATATCCGCTTTTCTGTGTTCTTTTCCGAAATGCTTTTAGCTTTTCTTGTGATACAAGAAATTTTCTTTCAGGCTGTTTTGGTTTAGTGTTTTGATTTTTTTATATATATGAATTTAGCCTTGTTTTCTTCATTGCCTAAGCGATTTTTGTTTTTTCCTATCATATAAGAAGATTTAGGCTGGGTATATGTAAAGAGGCTGGACCTTTGAACCTTTTCGATGAAAAATCTGCCAAATTTCTTATTGGCAGCACGTTTTACAGTATGGAGTTCTTCCGCCCATACCTGCAAACCTGTTTTCCAATCTGAGGTTCCTACACCGATATCTTCAAGCATCTCTCTGTATTTCTCAAGAATAAATATTTTTGTGGTAATTCAATTATGTTTCAAATATAAGGATGTGAGGACTATACAAATTAATTTGTACATATATATAGGCCTGGAGCTCAGATATTTCACTTTTGTACTGTGTGTAAATGATGAGGTGTAGTTCTAACTCCTGTGTACTTTATCTTTTTCTCGACTTCCAGTTATCTTGACATTGATTATGATTAATTTTTCACTCTGAACTCCATTTGGTAATTTAATTTTTCATGTGAAACTAGTCCATTTATAAAAAAAAGATCCGTCTTACTTTTAGCATATCTATAAAAATTTATCTATAATTGTCATTGCTTTGTGTTTTATGAAAGATATGAGGTTTTAATCCAAAAGGAATGAGTGGGTCCTTTGCATACTTTTAGTTTTAATAATGTTTTTTGTGCATTGCCATATAGAAGAATTAAACCTTCTTTTAGAAAGTGTGTTTTTTTTTCAGTATTTATTACTTACTATTTTACACGAGCACATTGTTAAGGAAATTTCTATAATCTCCCATAGTATTTTTTGCTTTGTTGCATGGAAAAGTGAAACATCCTCTGTTATTAGGATTTGCAAATGCTAAAAGATTAAGTTTGTAATTTTTTACTCAATTTTTCTCACTGCAATTCTATAAGATTAATGATTACACATTCGAAACAGTATCGGGTTTTCACAACCACTTGCCTGTTTACTCTACTGTTGCTTATACCAAAAGGGCTTTTTTCAAAACAGAAAGCATGAACAATGTAATTGCATCTTAACTAAGATGAAAAATATTCACTACATAATATCATTTATTGTCCTTAATTGTTTTGTAAATTTGAACACCCAACAACCCTAGCTCACATTTTTTTTACTTTTGCTTTGAGTTACCTAGCACCTAGATAATAGCTTCTCAATTATTTCTTTAATTAAACAAAATTCTTCTTCTATAGGAAAACGTTTTGATGAAAAAACATAAAGTTCTTCTTTATAACCATCTCAATAATTTTTACATTTTGTGTGTGGTGGATCCAATTATGTTCCTTAAATCTTCACTGCAACAATTCCAAATCAATAGCACCATGGAATGCTCTAATAGTCCTAGTCCATCAACTAGACAGTGCTCATGCCCTATTTGGTGATTAAGAGTCTAAGACAGATCATTCTGTTGTGGTCCTCAGTCAAAACAAGCATCTCGAAGCAATTTCAAAATTGGTGTCTGTGTTTTGAAGGCGCATCATTTATTTTTATTTTATTTGGGCCAGAAAAAAATTATATTGTTTTTTTGGGTTTGTTTTTCTTGTTTTTCAATGAAACTGTTATCTAAAAATTCATTTTTAAAGTTATAATTGAGACTTTAGAATGAATTGCTTTTGTTGGTAGCGGTAGTAGTCTTTACCATTAACAAGGTGGTTTTGAAACCTTCTCAATCTTTGGTTCAACTTATGTGGAGGAGGATATGACTCAGGCTCGAGAAAATTGAAATTCACAGAATAAATCTGATTAATATCCTATCAATATCCATGCCTTTTCCTTTTTTCCTTTTGGAATTGTAATGTTAATAATCTTGGAGAGCCGATTCCACTGGTGACATTAAATAAGATGCGTTAAATAACATTGCATATTTGATTTAGTACACATTTTCTGTCTTGTAATTTTCCTATTGTGCTTTTCTCTTCATCTATGAATTTTGGACACAATATAGCCAAATAATTCATGAATTTTGGACACAATATAGCCAAATAATTTGTGGGATGTTCCCTCATTCTTGTGTTCACATCTTGTTCTCTAAATTTGACATGTTTGATGTGCTTTTGAGTGCGCTGAATTTTATTTGGTCTCTATAGACATTTGCCCATATACTAGGTGGATGAAATTTGACGAGGTCCCAAAAGTGAAGAAGCAACTACCTAATTAGACAAAATGATCTTTGCCAAGAATGGTGTCACATAATGAAAGACCAACGTGATATCAAAGGACAGAAGTATGACCAATTCAATTGTTGGGTGAGTTGTGATGTTTCACAAAACAAGGATGCTGCCTAATTGGACATTGTAATTGTCACATAATGAAAGACCAACGTGATATCAAAGGACAGAAGTATGACCAATTCAATTGTTGGGGGAGTTGTGATGTTTCACAAAACAAGGATGCTGCCTAATTGGACATTGTAATTAAATGCTCTTGCCAAGGATGCACACATAATGAATACCAACATGATGTCACATAATGAAGACCGAAGACCAACATGATATCAACGGACAAAGAAGTACCCCTATTCAATCGTTGGGTGACTTGTAATATTTCACAAAACAAGGACGCAAATAATGAAGACGAACATGATCTCAAAGGACAAAGAAGTATGAATAATTCGATTGTTGGGTGACTTGTAACATTTCACAAAACAAGGATTATAAAATTGAATACACATATCATTTACTTGAATGCTATACATGGTTATTTTATGTTGTATTTTGTTTGATAGATATTTGTTTTGCCTTTTTGTTCAGTATAGAAGAGATATGTAAGTGTAATGTAGGAAGGTAAACATTTTTACATGACGACACATTATGTTGAATTTATTTTAATGTGTTCAATTTATAAGAAGCACAATGTTGGCTCAATTAAATAGTGTCAAAAAAATGTTAGAACTAGTAAAAATAATAAAATTCAATTTGTTATATTGTAATTTTGTTTTTATTAATAAAATTAGAAATAATTTTTTTAGATAAAAGAAAATCACGTCATTTTAAAATATATAACATATAAGTAGTAGTTATAAGTTAAAATAATGATTTTATAATCATATTTAAATTTAATTAATAAGCACATTTTTTTTTGCTACCATTTTTATTAAATCATATCAAATTTACATCATTGGTAGCACATTTTCAAAATAAAATTGGCATTGGCCAACAAATATAAGCAAAATGATACAAATGATGACAGCAGAAAGTTGTTAGACCCAAGATTAACAACCCATACAAACCAGAACTGCCCAAAAAACAAAATGTACCCCACCATCCTCGTTACTCATTCAGATTTCTTGAACTTGGTTATCCATTCGATCCTCTGTTGGTTGGTGGAATGCTTCATGAACATGCAACTCCATGTGTGCCATTTTCCCTTCGAAATGATCTAGTCACTCGTAAATCCCCTTTTGTTCTCTTAGAAGGGAGCTCAATCAATCTAGAACTTGCCACTTATGTTGAATGTCGTTTAAGAAGTTGATTACCTCATTTTAGTGATTGTGTCAATCCCTTACTAGTTGTTCAACAATCATTGTCAGTTGGTGGATTTACACCTCCAAGGAATCAAATAGCATAGGCAAATCCATATGCTCAGGAGAAATTGCTTATTGTTGCTCTAATTCTTCACCATCATCTTGTGATTTGCCTTGTGCATTTCTCCTTGCCCATGCGGGCCTACCCCTCGCTGAGGATGTCCTCTCTGTTGCAGCATGAGACACTAGTGAATAATTTCCTTAGTCTCTCGAATACACTTCTTGCCAAAAAATAGGCTAGCCCCCTCTGTGGTTTGACATCTATTCCTATGGTCTTCGACCATGTCACCTTCCACTCTCCACTCCCAAATACAATTACACCAATCTTTGTTCTCCCATAAAGAACATCTTCTTGGTATGTTGTTCCCCTAGTACCAATACCACACCACAATCCCCTCCTTCCCCAAATTGAGTCTCCACTTACCCAACACCCAAACGAAATGAAACCATAGTCACTGACTCAGCCCAATAATGAGTCTCTCCAACCGATGCTACTTCACTGAACTGCTTCTTCTCTCCCTAGCTACCAAGGGGTATACCACTAATCAACTCAACCAAAACCCTGACTTCCTTACTCTGCCCTTCCCTCCTTGCAAGGCTACCAAGTAAAAGAACAAATCGAAAAAGACTAGAACCAGAAGAACGAAAGACCAACAAACTACAATGACAATAAAAATAACACAAAACATCAACTAGGCTCAAGGGACAGGGGCGTTGATTGAAATTTGGCCTACAAAACCAGTCACCTTTTAACTCTATTACTTCATGCAACCCAACCCATTCACCCTTTCTCAATTCACCAACATACTGTGTGTAATAAAAAACTGCGGAGAGCCAACAAAACAAAATTATATATGGAATAGTGTGAGTTGTTATATGATTTCCTCGATTGGTAACAAGCCAAATTTCAAACTTCTTGACTCTCCAACCGAAGGAGTAGTTGGCCCTGTTCACCACAGTGTGTCGTGAGCCTAGGTCCCAAGTGGCAGTTTGCGTTACCAGGGAAGCCACCACCACACTAGGCTCCCCCCCTCCATTGTTTGCTTGGATCACCGTGACACCAAAGAACGAGAATGGTTTACTTGAAAGGATTCCCCTCACACCTGCACAAATGTCACCCCCAACTCACCCCCAACAAACGTCTCCTTCATCGCCCTCTAGTTGCAAATGCAAACGAACCTCAAGACCACATGAAATATCACTAGGAGTTTCTCTAGAACAATCTCCTTCAAGGCGTCAGGCGAAACTTGTCTTAAACATTTTACCATCATTAATTACTAATGGAATGAGTATTGACGCCCACGTCTTGGGCATTCATTCGGGCTACTGACACCCCATTAGGGACAATAAGCACATAAAAAATTTAGTACTTGCAATATAACAATATTTGTAACCATGGATATTCACACTCACTTTACCATAGATATTATTAACTTCTAAATAAGCTTTGTTACAATACTCATTTCACAATCAAAATATTTTACAAATATTTTATTTCAATTTAGTTTTATATCTAAAAGAAAAAAAATTATAATTACTTTTCAGATATATCTAAACCCTCTATCACATTAAAATATATAAGATATAAATAGTAATGATAAATTAAGATCCACTTTACCATATAATAATACTTTTGTCACCATACTTAAATTTCATTGATAAGCACATAAAAGCTTAATGTTTACAATATAAAAATGTTTTTAACCATTGACACTTCTATTTTACCTTGGAAAATAGGCCTTGTTACAATACCATGGCTCATCAATACCACACGCCCAAAAAATTCTCTCATTTCTCAATCAAAATATTTTATAATTTTTTATTTTTAAAATTTATTTTTATTACATTTTTAGGTCAATTTTTAAAATTTAATTTTATTATATTTTTGGGTAAGAGAATTTCCATAGTATGAATGAGATGTTGCAATGTCTTGTTATGTTATCTAAACATTTCGACTCAGTCAAATTACATAAAAGTAAAAAGTAAAACTAAAAATATATATTAATTATAATTATTAAATAAAATATTTTGACTTAGTAAATTACATAGAAATAAAAAATTAATTAATTTTTTTTATTAATTATTAATAATTAAACCAGACTTGATCCATATTAAATATGGATCAATCAAGCTCCGAGAGGGATCAAATATCTCAAGGTGCGAGCATTTCCTCAAGTTTTGCACTAAAAAAAGAGGTTTGCACATGGAGAGATTTGATCCCTCTCGATGCTTGATAGATTCAGATTTAATATGGATCTAGGATGGTAGATAAGGGAGTCCAAACTTTATTCATAACCAGAGTTTACAAAATCTTGTATGTTTTAGATTTCTATCCAGTCTTGGTACACGATTAGAAGGAGAGAAATTCAACAATAAATGGTCAAGGACCATTTATCTTTCCTAGTCTTGAGAAAACATTTTAACATATTCTCTAAAAGGTCAATGCTCTTGAAATGTTGTCCTTTACCACCTAGATATATTGAGACTTATATGTAACCATTAAGAAGCTCCTGCATTAAAATCTAGTAAAGGAATTTGAACTAAATTCCTAGGAAAACGTAAAGAAATATGCTAATTATTCTCAATGGATGAAAGCATAAAATATACGAGTTAAACATCCTTTAGACTAAAGAAAATTGAACATCCCATACTCATTTGATAACATTTACCCCATTGAGCTTTTTTGAAACACCAAAGATGGGAATCCCACCAACAGAGATTTAGGGCAACAATGTAGATGGAATAGCCTTCCCCTCATCATTCAAGTCCCATGTGTTAATCTTCAATTGTTAATTGAAGCAGTAGTAGATAGGGTAGATTAAAAAAAAATGAAACAATATATACAATAATATGGGGTGATACTTGCATGTGTTAGAAAATGTAAATAGGTTTGGTCTTCATAATTGCTATTGTACTTGTATTATTGTATGTTTCATATAAACATCAAAAGAAGAAAAACAAATATTAATATTCAAGCATGAGTTTCATGCTCAATTTTTTTGGTCATCTCGTTCAAGCATGTTCTTCATGCTTCTATGGTTTATTGAGTCAAAAGAATATTTTTCGTAAGTCAAAATATTGTCTTAGAGTCAAGTCGCATTTGGACTTTGAAGAGAAGATGGGAAAATAAATTTATTTGAGTCAAAAATGTAATTTTTGTGTCTACAAGACCAAGTTGGACCTAACTCTTCAAGTTGGTCTAGAAAGGGGAAATTCAACCTCCTAGATGTGTATAAATATAGAGAGCTCAAACTCATTTGAAGCACCACTCAAGCAAGTTCGATCTCTAAGAAATGAAGTCCAAAATTCAAGAGAAGAAGTTGGGAAGCAAGAGAGAGAAAGAAGAAAAAAATCAAAGTTTATGTCCTTAAATTTGTCCTAGATCTCTCACACATTCAAAGTTATGAATATTTTGTAGGGACGAAGTTGCAGTTTCACTACAAGTCTGAAACTCTGAAGCTGGGGGCTGAAATTCTAAGGTTGGAAGTTGTTTTGAAGGTTTTGACTTGAGTTGACTTTGTCTTGCTGAAAGAACTTGGGAGGCGGGCTGACTTGGGTCTTGCTGAAGGTCGCAGTCTTGTTGTTTGGGTCTTAGTTTCCTCATTTGATCTGATTCTATAAGAAGATAATATTTTTTTTGGTTTTCCCCTTGGAGGGGTTTTTCCCTGGCTTAGAGCCTATATCTTGTGCTTATTATTTATTTGTGATCTTCATATTCTATGGTTTTGGTAATTGTTTTATGAACATAACATAATAAAAGTAATAAGAAGTCAACATATCTTCACAAGAAATTATCAAAGTAAAGAGAAATCATCATAACTATTGCCCCTATAGATTTCTCAACATGGTTTCAGAGCTAAGGTGAAGAAGAAGGCAACTCGAAGTTGCAAGAAGGACATTAGGAAAGACACTAGAAAGGATATAAGGACAGACATAAGAGAAATATACAAGGTAGGATACATGGAAGAGGACTCAAGAAGCTTCTTCTTGAAGGAAGGCTACTACTCCTCCATTGAAGGCTTTTTATCTTGAAGAAGAATAATAATCTCTCCCTCTTAGAATACTATCATCTTGAAGGCTTTTTGGAAGACATATTTATAGGAAGCATCATACAAGTAAGTATCAAGAATCATAGGAACATCATCTACACTCTTTGGAGAAACGTGAAGTCATTATTGTTTGAGGCATCCTAGAAGTCATCATTATAGGGCAGATTTGAAGTTTGTTGAAGGTCTTGGAAACATCAATGTATATGAAGATCTCTTTATAAAGCGGACACTCTTATATCAAGTATTACAATTTTTAGAAATTAATTAATACTGATGTATTACCAGATCCTCCTGATCTCACAATATTTATCTTCTTGCAAAATACGGAATCCTTCCTCTAATTAAACTTGCGGAAATTTAAAACTCAATTGCAAACACATGTGAATAAATTCAATCACACATAACACAGTTGTTTAATGGGAAAGCTTAAAGCTAAAAACCCCAACTATCATATTATGTATATCAATGGAATCATGTAATAATCTCATACAAAGCCTAGGACATCAAGCTCTCAGTACAATCAACAATCATTACACACTGTCATGCAGAAATTTGCATATCTATGCACCAATTTCTTGCCTCCTGACAACCTGCCTCCATTGCGCAATCCCTGCTGAAGAAGACCCCTGAATGAATTCAAATTGGCCTTGCCTTGACTGCGCAATCCTCATTGGAAACTCCAATGTGTGTTAGATGCATTGAATGCATCACTATAGTCACAACGGATAGTCCATCTCACCCTTTCACCTATCTCTCCACTAGAACTGACATGCATTGTAGTTAACTACTGTTTCCGTTCAATTGTTATTGAGTTATTAGTTGTAAATTAATTAACTAATTAATTCACTTAACTCTCACTAGTGTATCTTTCAGTTATACTAGATACAACTAGATCAACTGAGTTTAACTCACTTAACTGAGTTAAACTGAATAACAACTCCATAAACTACTCTTCTAAATCTGTCATAACTTTGCCACTTCAGTTCTAACTGAGTCCTCCATGCATGAGCCACCAATAACCCTAGGAATTGCATAATTCCTTCAGCCCACTGATTTTCCAAATCCGTTCACTGAAATAAAGTGCTCCAAGAGAATAAGTTTATGTTTATTGTTAGATTATTATTAAGGGTTAATAATAATCGACATGGACCTATTTTTAGATCGACGATCTATAAATAGACTTCGCCCAATATTCTAAAAATAGAATTTCATCTATTTTCCACATTTGACTGACCATCTACAAATAACATCTTGCAACTTATAGAATATGCTCACCATGTCTAAAAATAGACATACACCTAAAAATAGCCTGCAGGCCCCACTTAGTGAAGGTGCTTACTTTTCACTAAGCTCATCATCTTGTTGAATCTCAACACTCCCTTTCAACAAGATAGGGATTATCCTTCACCCCGATCCTGCCTCTATGGTATTCGAATTTGCTCCTGCTGAGCGCCTTTGTCAGAATATCTACATCCTGATCTTCCGTAGGAATGTACTGAAGCAACATGATCTTCCGCTACACATAATCTCTGATATGATGATACCAGATATCAATATGTTTAGATCTATCATGAAATACATGATTAATCGAGAGTTTAATGCAACTCTGATTATCACAATGTATCACTGTAGGATCTAAATGTGAACCGAACAAACCGACCAGGATCTTTCTCATCCAGATAGCCTCACATGCCGCTTGACTTGCTGCCATGTATTCTACTTCCACTAAACTGAGTGCCACGGATCTTTGTTTCCTACTATACCAAGAAATCGCTGTAGGTCCAATATTGAAAGCCCCTCCTGATGTGCTCTTTCTGTCCGTTGGGCTGCCTGCCCAATCTGCATCCGTGAAGCCATGCAACTTCATCTCATCCGTCTGTCTTTACAATAAGCCATACTTAGATGTGCCCCTAAGATATCTCAGAGCATGCTTATCTACCTTCCAAAAGAACTTGGTAGGCTTAACCATCGCTTGTGAAATTTGGTTCAGCGCATAACATGTTTGGTCTTGTATTAACTAAATACATGAGCGAACCCACCAACTGTCGATAAATAGTGGCATCCACTACCTCTGCCGATGTAGCATCCTCTTTCCTCCAATTTCCTGGAAGAGGAGTATCAATAGGCTTACAACTTTGCATGCAAAACTTCTCAAGTATCTCTCGAGCATACTTGCCTTGAGACACAAACATTTCACCTTCTCGCTGCCATATTTCCAATCCAAGGAAATAATGAAGGAGGCCCAAATCCTTCATCTCAAACTCCTTTGCAAGATCTGTCTTGCATGAGTGTATCAACTACTCATCACCCGTTAGTATTAAATCATCAACATAAAGAAAAATGATTAAAATCTTACCCTCCACCACAATTTGGTACAGGTTTGCATCCGCCTCACTCTTGGTGAAGCCAAGTCTAGTGAAATAGCTGTCGATCAGTGTGTACCAAGCACGTGGTGCTTGCTTCAGCCCATACATCGCTCTTTTGAGTCTTCACACATGCGACTCGCTACTGAAGATCTCAAATCCTTTAGGCTTCTCAATGTACACCTCTTCCTCAATGATCCCATTAAGGAACGCAGTCTTCACATCCATTTGATGAATGTGCCAACCCATCTGCGCTGAGAGATCAAGGATGGTCCTTATGGAAGAATACCGTGCGACGGGTGCAAAGGTTTCTTTATAATCAATACCCTCGATTTGCGAGAAGCCCAGAGCAACAAATCTTGGCTTATACTTCTCGACGCTCCCATCAACAACGTGCTTTACCTTGTATATCCATCTTGATCCTACAACTAATTTACCCACTGGCCTTGGAACAATCTCCCAAGCATTATTTCTGACAATGGAGTCGTACTCCTCCACCATGGAATCTACCCATGTGGGCTCCTGCACTACTTCTTAAAAAGAAAATAGCTCTGTCATGATACACTTGCTCATGAGAGCCATGTATCCAGTAAATCGGTCAGGTGATTGTCTCTGTCTGTGTTGTGATGTAGGGACTCCTACATTTTGTGTTGTATCAAGCTTCAGTCTCTCAGCTTCTGTGATACGCTTTCTGCCTATTCTGATGTTTGGTTCTGTATGAGTGGACTCCTCCACTCCATAAATCTCCTCCTATGGCTGATCCACATCTAGAGGCTCATCTTTGGGAACAAGAAGTTCCTCCTCTACATGCAAGTGTAGCTCCCTCTCAAGAGACAACTTCATGGCTTTCACCTCATTGAATTTTATATCCTGTCATACCACAGTCATTCAACTGTTTGGAAAATACACACGATAATTATGGGGTGTTTCTGTGTACCCCACAAATATCCCAACTTCTGCAGTCGGCTCCAACTTCTTCCCAGTGTCCTTTGTCACATGAATGTAAACAAAGGAGCCAAAAATCTTCAAATGAGAAATATCAGGGTTCTTACCAATAAAATATTCTTCAGGTGTATTCATGCCAAGTACTCTATGAGGACAACGATTTTGCACATAAACCACAGTGTTGCATGCTTCCTCCCACAAGTGCATTGGTAGGCCCTGGTCATGAAACATAGCTCATGCAACACCCACGATCATTCTGTTCTTCCTCTCCGCAACCCCATTCTGCTGTGGGTTATGAGGCGCTATGAGTTCTCTTCGAATTCCTTCTTTGTTACAGAAGTCTTTGAATTCGTTCGAGATATATTCACCACCATTATGGCTCTGTAGAGCCTTCACTTGCTTCCCCGACTCCTTCTCCACCAATGATTTAAACTCACAGAACTTTGAGAATGTTTCGCTCTTCTTCTTCATGAAGAAGATCCAGCATCTACGAGAATATTCATCAACAAATATAACATAATATCTGTGTTTTGTTGTTGAAGCAACTGAGAAAGGTCCACACACGTATGTGTGAATTCTCTCCAGGATCATCGAAGCACGGTTCTCCTTCTCATGAAAGGTGGTCTTCACAAAATTACCCATAGTACATCCCTTGCACTGATCTGATTGCGCAAGAGTGCCCTTGGGAAGTCCAATAGAAATCTGCTGCAAAATCTTCAAGGCGCCATGGTGAAGATGGTCCAATCTCCTGTGCCATAATTCGCCCTCATCCTAGCTCACCACTTCTTCTGCTTTTCCCATCATTGCAGCGCAACCATCTACCTCCAGCTTGTAGAGATTCTTAACTCGAATCCCTATCCTCTTGGTTTGACCCGTTGTTTTATGTCGCTGGAAAGCTTTTCCCTCGCTAAAAAAAACGTCATAACCTCTGTCTTCCAACATTGCGACCGAGAACAAGTTCTTCTTTAGACCTGGGACATGCATAAAATCTTTCAACAGAAATGGTTTACCTGACTCCCTCTCAAAGGTAGTGGTTCCAATTCCTGTCGCACTGTATCTGCCATCGTCGCCCATCTCTATATGCATTTGAAGATCCTTCTCCTCCAAGTCACTAAACAACTCCTTGTCTCCCGTCATATGGAAAGACGCACCACTATAAAGATACCACACCAATCCCATTGAGCTTGAAACCAAGCATGCGATCAAAGAGAAATCAAGTTAAAATTGTGAGGCTAAGGCCTCTCCAGCTGCAGCTCCAACAACCTTCTTGTTCTTCTTTTTCTGTGGGAAATTATTGGCGAGATGCCCATGTTCGTGACAGTGAAGACACTTCACTTTGGACAAATCCAGCTTCTTGCCTTTAGCCTTAGATTTTGGAGGGAATTTCTTCCCCTTTCCTTTCCTTGCTTTGGAAGCCAAAGCGCAATTCTCTTCATCATCATTCTTTGATGAAGAGCCATCCCTGGTACTTCACCTTATCTCCTCCTACACAAGATGCGACCAAAGTCGCTCCCAACCAGACAGTTTCTCCCGTCCATTAACAGAGTCTTCGTAGCTATGCCAACTCTTCAGAAGCCCAAAGAGAGCCAAGCTCACCAAGTCATCGTCATCAACTGTAACCCCCACACTTCCCAGTTCATCCCTATAGTGGACAAACTTCGTGAGATATTTTGGAATACTGTCGCCCTTCTCCATTTTTATTTTTCTGAGCTTATCTTTCAGCGCCAACTTCCTCTGGTCGTTGTTGCTTTGGAAAATATCTGTCAAAGCTTTCCACATTGAAAATGGAGTGGCTTTCCCATGAAGGCTTGACACAATATTGATCCAGGTGGATATTGGTGGTCACCCGCCTATTCCACTTGGGGCTCCACCATTGTCTATTTCAGTTTTTCAGTTTCGGCACAGTTTACTATTTTTAGTAGTTTTTCAGGTCCTAAACTTCCGGAGCCGTTTTGAGGCCCTAAACGACGTTTTTTGGGAAAACGGAGGGCAACATGGATCCATGAACCGATGTTGCCCGTTCCAAATTTGTAGTCCTCGGATAGATCTTTCTAACGAGGTATGGTACGCGTCAAACGGAGTCGTAGCCAAAGTTACGCCCACAGGAAGTTGAAACCACCTTAATTTACCCAAAGCGGGGCCCATAGTTTTGGTGCTTCATCTCCTGGAGTTAGGAGTTTTGGTGATTTTTAGGATTTCCCATTGTTTCTAAATGATAAATAGGCCCTCGAGCCTCATTGCAACACGGTTCGGAGAACGTAGCCGCCACATCTCTTCTCGAGATAGCTACCGGCATACATAGCTATTTTATTTCCATTATGTCTGTAAGCATCTTTCTGTTATTTGATATTAATGAAATGAAGTGTTATTTCCGCTGCATCTCTGTATTTATGGTTATGTGTTTATTCTGTTGCGTTCCTGCATAAATCCGGATCGGTGGTATCAGAGCGGTCTGCTTTTTCTCGATCCTTCTTTGCATGTCCCCAACGAGGTCGGGGTATAAGGAGCTAGGGCTTGATCTGGTGGAACCTTTGCAAGATCAGCCTCGTAAACCTCGACGGACGCCCATGGGGGACGAAAAGAAAGATGAGGGAGCAGGAGATCCTATCAAAATATTGTTCGAGGAGGCCCTCAAAAAACAAAGGAACGCGATGATGGATAAATTTGCTCAGATCCTTCAACGGCTACCCACCGGCGGCACATCTGCATCCAGCAGCCACTCTGGAGGCGCGACTCCTTTTAAGGTACAAGTAAATTTTGACATTCCCATATTTGAGGGTCAAATAGGCGCAGATGCCGTAGATAGATGGTTGAATCTGTTAGAAGGATATTTCTCGGTTAATGACTTTTCAGACCGGGAGAAGATTATTTTTGCACTCCTCAAAGCTACCCCCCATGTTAAGGACTGGTGGGAAACCTACTGTGAGAACAAGGACCAGACAGAACCCTCTCTGTTCTCGGCCGTACCAACTTGGAATTCTTTCCGAGACGCCGTCAAGGAACATTACTATCCTGTGGGGAGCTATGAGGACAAGTACATACAATGGACCACGCTGCGACAACAAAGGGATCAAGATGTGCATGAGCTGACGAATCTGTTCCATACCCTGCGCACAAAGTTGGGTATCAAAGATTCAGAGAAACATCTAGTGCTAAAGTATCGCAGTTGTCTGCACAAATACATTCAGGAAGAAATGGAGTTCCTTGACATCTCCTCGCTTGGTACGGCATACCGGTATGCTGCCAAGATTGAGCAGAAATTCAAGCAGAAGAAGCGAGACTTTGGATCTGCCAATCAAAAGCAAGGGAAAGGTGCTTCCAAACCGCAGAACAAAGGACCGAGCCAAGGCATGGCGGCTAAAGACAACTCATCGAAGCCACAAGAAAAGAACGGCACCGCAAAGCCAAAGAAGGACACGGGAAAGTGGTGTGAGTTCCATAAGAGCTCCACTCACAACACAAGTGAGTGTCGGGCCAAGCAGTCGCTAGTGGCCGAGATGAGGGCTTCTGAGTCAGATGCATGCTCTGACTCCGAATCAGAACCTGAAGCCACAAGAAAAGAACGGCACCGCAAAGCCAAAGAAGGACACGGGAAAGTGGTGTGAGTTCCATAAGAGCTCCACTCACAACACAAGTGAGTGTCGGGCCAAGCAGTCGCTAGTGGCCGAGATGAGGGCTTCTGAGTCAGATGCATGCTCTGACTCTGAATCAGAACCTGAAAAGGCGAATGAAAAGGGGAAACAGATTATTGATGCGGAGCCCAACGCCACTGTTGCCACTACAAAGGTCCAGAAGGAGGAACCGGAAGATCCAGAGGAGGAGGAACGTCTCTTCCTCTCCCAGATGTGGGTAAAGGGCTCCCCTGTACAGTTCATTGTCGACAATGGGAGCCAAAAGAACCTCATTTCAGCAGACGTCGTGAAGCGGTTAGGCTTGCCGACCACAGCTCACCCACATCCATACACCATCGGGTGGCTTCACCAAGGACGAGATCTCCGCGTCAGCCAGCAGTGCCGCCTTCCCTATAACATCAAGCCCTTCACGGATGAGGTATTATGTGACGTTGCTCCTATTGATGTTTCTGATGTATTATTAGGACAACCATACTTGTGGAAGCGTCATGTTGTGTATGAGTCTCGACCTCGTGATGTTATTGTTACTTTGGGAAATAAGTTGTACAGGATACCAGAGGTACCACCTCCTGTTGCTATCTCTTTGGTTACTGCAAAACAATGCAGTAAGCTCATTTCCCAAACCAGGAAATTCGTTTTCCTGATGATCCGCCCCCAGGGCAAGAAGAAGACTGTGGCCACGACCTCCAGACAGGGCTCCTCTGCACAACAGCAACAAATGGATAAGGTTGTGGAGGAGTACGGGGACATATTCACCTCACCCACAGGGGTTCCTCTGCACTGTCAGGTCAAGCACCCGATTGATCTGACCCCCAGTGCGCCGCTACCTAATGGACCGATCTATCGGCGCTCTGTTCTAGAGAATGATGAAATCAAGAGGCAGATTCAGGAGCTGTTGCAGAAAGGTCACATCAGACCAAGTTCATCGCCCTGTGGGAGCACGATCGTGTTGGTACAGAAGAAGGATGGGACGTGGAGACTCTGTATTGACTATCGGGCGCTGAACAAGATCACTGTCCGGAATAGGTACCCAATCCCTCGGATTGATGACCTTCTGGACCAACTCCAAGGTGCAAAATATTTCAGTAAGATCGACCTGAAGTCTGGGTATCACCAGGTACCAATTGAACCCTCTGATGTGTGGAAGACTGCCTTCAAAGCTAAGGAAGGCCTTTTTGAATGGCTGGTCATGCCTTTCGGGTTGACGAATGCTCCCACAACCTTCATGAGGATGATGGAAGACATCTTGCGGCCATTCACCAACTCATTTGTAGTGGTGTACTTGGATGACATTTTGATCTTCAGCCAGACTTGGGAAGAGCACCTTCACCACATCCGACAAGTCCTCCAAACACTGCGGCAACACGAGTTGTGTGCCAATTTGGAGAAGTGCACTTTTGGCATGACCCAGGTTCAATATCTGGGATACATTATTGATGAAAGGGGGGTGCATGTGGATCCAACCAAGATCCAAGTCATTCGGGATTGGCCAGCCCCTACCACTATAACAGAGCTTCGCAGCTTTCTGGGTCTTGCTAATTTCTATCGAAGGTTCGTGTTGGGATTCTCTCATATCACTTGGCCCTTGAGTCAAGTCACCAAGGGAGGAGCGAGAGCAAAATTTTTTTGGTCGGAACCTCGCAGAGGCATTCACGGGCGAAAAACCGCCTCTGTTGCGCCGGTCACTCCACTTTACCCGGACTTACTGACAACCATTTGAGATCGAGATAGATGCCTCGGCTATACTGTGGGGCGTTCTTACTCAACAGGGACATCCAGTGGCATTTCACGGTGAGACATTGTCTGACACAGTTCGCAAGTACCCCACATATGACAAAGAAATGTACTCCATTGTGCAAGCTTGTCGACAATGGAAGCATTACATTTTGGGGAAGGAAACAATCATCCACACAGACCACAGGCCCCTACAGTTCATACAGACACAAGGGAAGTTGCAGAATGATCGCCATTAGAAGTGGTCTACATATCTGCAACAGTTTCATTTGAACATCAAGTATAAGAAGGGTAGCACCAATCATGTTGCAGACTGCCTCAGCCGACCACCGATCGTGGCGCTCACCACTGTACTCAACGCTTGTGGGCACGAGACTTCTGATTGGCCGCTTCTCTATGAGAGTGACCTAGAATTTGGCCAAACTTACAAGGCACTCCTGGGGGGTATGCAAGTTCCAAATTTTCACCTCCAAGATGCACTTTTATGTCACATGGGACACCTTTGTGTTCCTTCAAGCGAGCGTGCCAAGATGATATGGGAAGCACACTACAGTCGAGTCGCTGGGCATTTCGGGGTCGAAAAAACAGTAGCAATCCTGCAGAAGTATTTCTATTGGCCGAACCTTCGAAAGGATGTCGAGAAGCACATCAGATCCTGCACTGCTTGTGCCATTGCCAAACCGACCATCAAGAAGCAAGGCCTATATACTCATCTACCTACCCCTAGTCGACCTTGGGAATCCATCTCCATGGATTACATGTCGGGCCTGCCTTCTACTAAGCAGGGAAATGACTGTGTTTTTGTAGTCGTCGACAGATTCTCGAAGATGGCCATTATGGCGGCCTGCAAGAAGAATATCACAGCAGAAGCCACTGCTAAACTCTTCTTTGAACGAGTGTGGGTGCACTTTAGGATCCCACAGTCTATCATATCAGATTGGGATAGTAGGTTCCTCAGCACATTTTGGTCCAGCCTCTGGTCGATGTTGGATACCAAGCTCACCAAGTCCACAGCTTTCCATCCCCAAACAGATGGCCAGACAGAGGTCGTCAACGGAATGATTGTACACATTCTGCGCATGTACAATTCAAAGCATCCACGCACATGGGACGAGAGCCTCCCTTATGTACAACATAGTTATAATCGGGCTCTCCACAGTTCAATCGGCCATAGCCCCTTTCAGGTGGGCTTGGGATTCCAACCACTATGCCCCATTGACGTAGCCATGCCATTTGCAGCTGCTCAGGCCAATTCAGCTCATGTCTAGTCTGAAGTTGACAAAGCCAGTAGCTTCATCGAGCGCATTCAACACATCCGCCAACAGGTTCATGATATATTGGACAGAGCCAATGCCAAGTACAAGCAACGCCATGATCAACACCGGGTGCCACACAACTTCCGGGTGGGTGACAAAGTATGGCTACATTTGCAGAAGGAGCGCCTCACTGGACCCCACCGCAAGCTTCGCCCGCTCCGATACGGGCCGTACACCATCACCAAGGCTGTAGGGAACAATGCATTCGAGCTCAGTATTCTACCATTCCTTGGTCTGCACCCAGTCTTCAATGTGGATCGCCTTCGTCCTTACTTCCCACCTCTACTGGACACCTCGGACATTGCAGAACAACTCACACCAACTGAGTTAAATCCAGACTGCATGGAACAGGCCACCAAAAATTGCATCATGGACATGGAAATCAAGAACACTCGCCAGCAGAAGATCCAACTATATCGGGTTGTCAAAGCTGGCCAACTCCTGCACCAAGGAAAGTGGTTCACCAGGGACCAAGTTCAGCAGAAATTTCCTCATCTCATGGAGGAACTTAACGCAATGGGGACCATTGCTTCCTAAGGGGGGAGGAATGATCCGGGTGGATATTGGTGGTCACTCCCCTATGTACAACATAGTTATAATCGAGCTCTCCACAGTTCAATCGGCCATAGCCCCTTTCAAGTGGGCTTGGGATTCCAGCCACTATGTCCCATTGACGTAGCCATGCCATTTGCAACTGCTCAGGTCAATTCAGCTCATGTCCAGTCTGAAGTTGACAAAGCAAGTAGCTTCATCGAGCGCATTCAACACATCTGCCAACAGGTTCATGATATATTGGACAGAGCCAATGCGAAGTACAAGCAACGCCATGATCAACACCGGGTGCCACACAACTTCCAGGTGGGCGACAAAGTATGGCTGCATTTGCAGAAGGGGCGCCTCACTGGACCTCACCGCAAGCTTCGCCCGCTCCGATACGGGCCGTACACCATCACCAAGGCTGTAGGTAACAATGCCTTCGAGCTTAGTATTCCACCATTCCTTGGTCTGCACCCAGTCTTCAATGTGGATCGCCTTCGTCCCTACTTTCCACCTCTACTAGACACCTCGGACATTGCAGAACAACTCACACCAACAGAGTTAAACCCAGACTGCATGGAACAGGCCACCACAGATTGTATCATGGACATGCAAATCAAGAACACTCGTCAACAGCAGATCCAACTGTATCGGGTTGTCAAAGCTGGCCAACTCCTGCACCAAGGAAAGTGGTTCACCGGGGACCAAGTTCAGCAGAAATTTCCTCATCTCATGGAGGAACTTAACGCAATGGGGACCATTGCTTCCTAAGGGGGGAGGAATGATCCAGGTGGATATTGGTGGTCACCCGCCTATTCCACTTGGGGCTCCACCATTGTCTATTTCAGTTTTTCAGTTTCGGCACAGTTTACTATTTTTAGCAGTTTTTCGGGTCCTAAACTTATGGAGCCGTTTTGAGGCCCTAAACAACGTTTTTTGGGAAAACGGAGGGCAACATGGGTCCATGGACTGATGTTGCCCATTCCAAATTTTTAGTCCTCGGATAGATCTTTCTAACGAGGTATGGTACGTGTCAAACGGAGATCGTATGCCAAAGTTACGCCCCTGGGAAGTTGAAACACCAATTTACCCAAACGAGGCCCATAGTTTTGGCGCTTCATCTCCTAGGGTTAGGGTTTTGGCTGTTTAGGATTTCCCATTGTTTCTAAATGATAAATAGGCCCTCAAGCCTCATTGTAACACAGTTCAGAGGCCTGTAGCTGCCACATCTCTTCTCAGAGATAGCTACCAGCGCCCTAGCTAGTTTTATTTCCATTCTGTCTGTAAGAAAAATTCAGTTCGTTGATATTAATGAAATGAAGTGTTATTTCCGCTGCATCTCTGTATTTATGTTTATATGTTTATTCTGTTGCGTTCTTGCATAAATCCGGATCAAATATGGTCCTTCACACCTTCCAACAGAATTCTTCTTGTCTTTGCTACCTTCTTTTGCCATGCTAAAAGTCCTGCAGCATCGCTAGAAGCAGGCTTAGGAACATCCTTATCGATGAACTCCTTCAGTCCATTATATTCAAGCACCGCCTACATCCTATCCTTCTAGGCTATGTAATTTGAGCTACCATTAATGGCATAGTCCAATCAAAACCCATTGAAATACATTTCAATGAATACTCAACTGTCGCACCAAGAAATTTCCGCAGCAAATTCGAATTTTCCACCAGCACAAAACTCAACACTTATTCACAATTGCAATCTCTAGTGATCAATACTGCTCTGATACCATGTATAAATTTATTAATATTGATGTATTACCGGGTCCTCCTAATTTCACAATATTTATCTTCTTGCAAAATATAGAATCCTTCCACTAATTAAACTTGTGGAAATTTAAAACTCAATTGCAAACACATGTGAATAAATTCAATCGCACATAACACAATTGTTTAACGGGAAGTATTAAAGCTAAAAACCCCAACTATCATATTATGTATATCAATGGAATCATGTAATAATCTCATACAAAGCTTAGTACATCAAGCTCTCAGTACAATCAACAATCATTACACACTGTCATGCAGAAATTTGCATATCTATGCACCAATTTCTTGCCTCCTGACAACCTGCCTCCACTGCGCAATCCCTGTTGAAGAAGACCCCTGAATGAATTCAAATTGGATTTTCCTTGACTGCGTAATCCTCATTGGCAAATCCAATGTGTGTCAAATGCATTGAATGCATCATTGTAGTCACAACGGATAGTCCATCTCACCCCTTCACCTATCTCTCCACTGGAACTGACATGCACTGTAGTTAACTGTTGTTTCTGTTCAGTTGTTAGTGAGTTATTAGTTGTGAATTGATTAACTAATTAATTCACTTTACTCTCACTAGTGTATCTTTCAGTTAGACTAGATACAACTAGTTCAACTGAGTTTAACTCACTTAACTAAGTTAAACTGAATAACAACTCCATAAACTACTCTTCCAACTCTGTCATAACTTTGCCACTTCAGTTCTAACTGAGTCTCCATGCATGAGCCACCAATAATCCTAGGAATTGCGTAATTCTTTTAGCCCACTGATTTGCCAAATCTGTTCACTGAAATAAAGTGCTCCAAGAGAATAAGTTGATGTTTATTGTCGGATTATTATTAAGGGTTAATAATAATCAACATGCACCTATTTTTAGATCGACGATCTATAAATAGACTTCGCCCAATATTCTAAAAATAGAATTTCATCTATTTTCCACATTTGACCAACCATCTACAAATAACATCCTGCAACTTATAGAATATGCTCACCATGTCTAAAAATAGACATACACCTAAAAATAGCCTGTAGGCCCCACTTAGTGAAGGTGCTTACTTTTCACTGAGCTCATCATCTTGTTGAATCTCAGCAACATTCTTTATGGGTCAATATTCAAATAAAATGACTTCATTTTGTAAGGAAGGCAATAATCTTGATGGTTCAACAAACTTTCAAGCGTGGAAGAATATAATATATTTGATACCTGTAGAAAATGGAGTCACGGACCATGTTCAAGGAAAATTTGCAGAACCATAGAAAGATAAATCTCAAGAATGGGCCAAGTATATGAAAGGATAAGTGAGAGCTTAAAGGATTCCCATTAAGGATCATCTTATTCCTTTTGTTTTAGACTTGGGCACATCTAAAGGAATGTATGACAAGTTGGTGAATTTGTATTTGGTAAGCACTACAAGTTAGAAGATATATCTAAGAAATAAGCTTTACAAGACAAGGTTATCAAAGGATGAAGACTTGACCTCATATATATTGAAGGTATCACAATTAAGGGATCAATTATAAGGGCTAGGAGAATTATTTGTGACTGATTATGAATTAATAAATTGTATACTCACTGCATTACCTCCTTAATGGAGTATATTTGTGACAAGCATTTACTCAAGGAGTGACTCTCCAAACTTTGATGAAATATGGTCTTTATGCACGATATAAGAAACAAGAATAGAGGCATAAAGTGACATTGAACCAAATGAAAAATCTCAAGCTTTCATTGCAAAAGTAAAGAAGAAGAAAGGAAAGTTTGGAAAGTTTGAGCCTCGTCAAAGGAACTTCAATCAACCATGAATAAATCTAGATATGTCCAAGGTGCAATGAAAATGGAAATTTAAAGAGAGACTGCCCAAAATACTCGCATAATAAGAAGAACAATAAGAGGAAGGAAATATGTGGAGCACATACAACTGAAGAAAATGAAGAACCCAAAAAAAATCCAAAGAATGAAGACACCAAGGATCTATAGTATTGAAGGAATCCTCCATTATTAGGTCTGCTTTCAATATGTTTTCCTTTTCATTAGAAGATGGTAGTTAGAGTAGCATGTACAATTGCATTTCTAGAAGAAGGTTGTTTTTGAAGCATGGCATCATAAAAGAAGCATAAAGAATTGGAAGAATTAGAGTCTACATCATCAAGTTGCATATCTCAAGTAACAATCATCAAATAAAGATAAAATAATATAGAATATTTTTGGACCATCCAACACTCCACCATTCATGCATTCACTATTTGGCATTCACAGCATCATAGAAGCGGTCTACTAACTAGAAAGGATCACAAAGATCCTTGATAATGATTATGAATGTTATTCACTATGTGAAAGAATCTTTGTAATATGAAAAAAAAAACATACTTTTACTAAAATTATGGAAGCTTTCATCAAAGAAGCTCGCAAAAATAAAAATAATCAAAGTACTTCTCGTCTTAGAGAAGGAGTCTCATCTTGAAAATCATTCTAAACATCATCCTCAATAAGAGATGCAACTCGTTCAAAAGAAGGAATACTAGATGGCAAGAATAAAGGAAGAGGTATGTACATATTTAATAACTTCTCATTAAGAAGTAGAATTCATGTCTTCAGTGAAAGTGCAGGAATAAATTGTTGCAGAAATATACTGGGTAGCACAAACATCGTATGTTTTGGATAAGATTGGATTGGAGAAAACTCTTCCCTTTTATTACTCAGCACATAGGAGCATGATGGATAAGAAATAACTCTTCCATGTATATAGAAACATGATAGATGGGGAAAAATCATGATGAATAAAAAAAACATTCGATATGGTCTCCTAAAGCATGATATTTATTAGCATCTGATTTGGTCTCTTGAAGAATGAAAAATGTACAAATTTAGAGGGAGCTGCATAAATTCTACTAAAACATGATTTTTAAGCTTGATTAGTTCACTCCACAAACATATTGATCGACACTTGAAAGGTAAAAATCATGAAGAAGAATTCTAGTATGAAGATAGAACATACAAGGGGATGTTGATCTCAGTGTAAGCAAGTAACAAAACATGACATCTTAAAGGCTCTCATAACTGGGTAACTCTAATTTTGATGATTTGGTATTGATGATTCATTTGAGATATGACTTGGATAATTGAAAGGACATATTGAAAAAATATGGATTGGAAAGATAACAATTGAGGAAACACATCTACAACTATTTGGTTTAAGCTCAATTCTAATCACATGGATGGAGTGGAAAACAATGATGTTGGATTAGAATTATTAATGACATAAATGTGCACACCATGAAAGCAAAAAAAGCGAGCAAGTCACAAGATATCATGTTGGTCATGTTGAATCGGATGATATTCACTCTCTGATGGACATAGGGATAAATGATTAACTATACATTAATTGGTTTGGAAAGATACTATTGATGATGAAGATAATGATTGATGGAAATTGATGTAAAAGGTTGATGGCATGAACCCTATTTCGAAGAAAAATCGAGAAATATTTTGGCTTTACAACATCCAGGAAGGTCAAAGCTTAGATATGATATGAAGATAAGAAAGAGGATCCATTTCAACCACTACTATGATCTCCATGGAAGAAAAAGTAGATAATGAAATAAATAATGATTGAAGAATATGATTATGATGAAGTCTCCCTGATTGAGAGGGAGAAAGAAATATTCTTCATATTTTGATAAAGGAGTTAGGACCTCCTCCTTGATTGAGAAGGAGTGATGGTGGACACTATATTCTCCACAAGTGTCATGCACCAGACCATAAATAATCATCGTACATATATTGTCTCACATTCGAAGGGAGAATGGAAGATTGGTTAAGCATCTAGGAGATGATACTCCTTGAGGATTGAAAATCCACGATAGGAAGTAGTTCCATGGACCCACACTCTTTTAGGATCTAACAGGGTATCCAAGATAAGAGTGGTCGAAGAGGACGAATATCCTTTGAGGATTGAGAATCCAAGATAATAATAAGTCTTCATGGACATACCTTGTGAACATATAAATGGGGTATGTGCTGTAAGAGGCTGAGGTGCCCATATATGTGTGCCTCCCAGCATTGTTCTCTAATCTTATGGAGAGACAATCTGAATCTTCTTATGAGATCATTTCAGTTTGAGTATATACTTGTACCTATTATGGGATTATGAATACCTCTTTAGTTAAGAGGGAGTGTTAGAAAATGTAACTACGTTTGGTCTTCATAATTTCTATAACTATACTTATATTTTTGTATATTTAATGTAAACATCAAAAGAAGAAAAAGAAATATTGTTTTTCAAGCATGGATTTCATGCTCAAATTATTTGGCCATCTAGGTCAAGAATGTTCATAATTATTCTAGGGTTTATTGAGTTAAAATAATAATTGTCATAAGTCAAAAGATTTTCTTAGAGTCAAGTCCCATTTGGACCTTGAAGAGAAAATGGAAAAATAAATTTATTTGAGTCAAAAATGTAATTTTTGTGTCTACAAGAACAAGTCAACGATGCCTCTTCAATTCATCTTGGAAAGCGAAAATTTGACCTCCTAGATGTGTATAGATAGAGAGAGATTGACCACAATTGAAGCACCAATCAAGTAGGTTCGATGTTCGAGAAAGAAAGTGTGAAATTCAAGAGAAGAAGAGACACAGGGAAGCAAAAGGGAGAAATAAGAAGAAAATCAAAGTTTCCATATCTAAGTCTTCCTTAAATCTCTCACACGTGCGAAGTTCTGAAGTTGTTATAGGGCCGACGTTGCAGATTCACTGCAAGTCTGAAACTCTAAAACTGGGGGTTTAAATTCTGAAGCTCGAATATATTTTGAAGGTTTTGACTTGAGTTGACTTTGTCTTGCAGAAAGAGCTTGGGAGGAGCGTTGACTTGGGTATTGCTGAAGGTATTGGTTTTGTTGTTTGAGTCTTGGATTCCTAACTTGATCTAATTCTATAAGAATATACTATTTTTTTCTGGGTTTTCCCCTTGGAGGGGTTTTTCCCTGGCTTGGAGCCTATATCTTGTATTCGTTGTATTTGTGATATTCATAGTTTATGGTTTTGGTAATTGTTTGATGAAAAAAACATAATAAAAGTAATAAGAAGCCAACATATATTCACAAGCAATTATCAAAGTAAAGAGAAATAATCTTAATTGTTTCCCCTATAGATTTCTCAATAGTATGTTGGGTTTCATACCTTGGGATTTGGTAGATGTACTTTCTGCATCATTAATCATTAATATAATAAATACATTTATTATCTACATTATGTATATGTGTTATTATGTTATGCACCCATACAAAGTCATGCAAAGTATGGGTGGATTTTCATTGGAGGTGCACTAGTATTCCCAATATTCCTTGGGAATTGATTCCTAAACTAGGCTCATTCTTTATTTTTTGTGTTGTTAGTACAATGCCAACAAAAGAAACTAGTCTAAACTACAAAATATGACAGACAAAATTTGGGTGAATAGTTAAGTGTGGATTGCCAAGTTGGTGAAGGTGGGTATCTCATATAGTCCCTACCAAGTGACATGCTAGTACTTGTTCTTGTGTCTTTGTAATTTCAATACAATTCCAATGAGAGAAACTAGACAAACTGTAGACAAAACTTAAACTAGTAGTTAGGAGTGGCTTTTCAAGTCAGTGAACATGGGTAGCTAATATAGCCCTGACCAAGGTCCAAGTTCCACCAAGTGACATCCTAATTATATTGCTCATGCACATAATGCATTGGCTAGGGATAGGTGTAAATCCTAGAAAACTTTGGTGGAATAAATATACCCCACTTATGGTTTCTTTGTTAAATGTAACTAAATTGAATAACGTTATTAATATTAGATCTAGGGACATTATCCTCCTTGTGATAAGAGGAGCCTTGGTCCAAAATAAAAACATGAATTAGTATTCTTCAATAATTTCCACTTCTTCGCTTTTATTTTTTATTTTTCATTTTAGCGATCATTATTATACCTATACCTGTTGCGGCAGATATAACGCATTAGTTTTTAATTGACTCTATAATAATTTGCTTTTGACCAAAACAAAAAACAAATTTCTAACTACATAATAGTTTAACTTTATATATTAAATTTTATTATTATTTAATAATATTTAAATATGTTTTTCTCAAATATTATTGGTTCATATTGTTAAAATCTTATTTTTTAACCATAGCATCGTTCTTCTTCGTACTTGTACTACTATAACAACTGGTAACGTATACAGTTCAATCACTTTGGTGCCCCATGAATCCTTTATTTATTTATTTATATTTGTAAATTTTTGTAGTACCTTACCATTTTCTATTTATAAAAAAGGAGAGCAAGTTGCAACATATACAAATTTGGTGGCCTCAACCTGCCCGAAGAAAACCAGGTCTGTTGGCCACCTTAAAGCGTTGAAAGCCATCCAGTACTGAAATAGTTTATTTCCTCTACTAGCCGCTATGTCCATTTTACTATAAAAAGCAAAGTATTGCTGAAAACATGAAAAGTAAAAGCTATCCGTAAAATTCATGGAAACTTAGAACATCATTGGTTAACCATCTGAAGAGTCTATAGGCATTGGGTCTTTTGCAGTAGAGCTCGACATGTCAACTTGCTGCATAGATTGAAGCTTCCTTTAGATTCTTCGAATACAAGTTGTGGCATGATACTGAGATACTCTTATATCCTGAATTTCTTTTCTGATTTCCTGCAGGATTGAGACCATAGTGGGATTTCCTTCATTTTCTTGTAAAATTTGTAGAGCTTTAGCTAACACGCATTTGAGAGTCCAATATGTGTGGATGGACTGGTGAAAGAGGGAAAGTCTCCCTCTTGTGTTCCCAGGGTCTGAAATGAAATCCATGATTTCCTCTTGAACTTCTATATCTTCTTCCTTGCTATTGCTTCCCTCTCCCAACCTTGGATTACATTGCGGATCTGTGGTGGATTGCCTTAGGAGTAAACATCAAAGATATTCTCCATTACCTATTTATTTTTCTACTCGCCTTACTTGCTTGGGCCAACAATGGTTTTGGAAAGCTTCTGCTTCCATTTTTCTTTAGGTTGACGTTTGACATGTTGACCTTTAACCATTTTTGTTTTCGGACAGACAAGAACTGACAACAACTGAGCTACACCTGTGAGATTTGTAAGTATTCCTGTATAGGGTGAGAGAGAATAAAAAATATAATGCATGGTAATTCTTATGGGGTCCACATCTTCCGTCGCAGTCGAGATTACAAAGCAATTTTCCATCCAAATATTGAAAAAGGTGGTAAAACCAGCGTAATTGAGGGGGATTGAAAATACTGCCATAATTCTCCCTACTGGACAGACCATAGTTGAGATTCCAAAAAACTGCAGGAGAAAAAAATGAGGTAACTAACTAATAGACCTTCCTTCTCAGTTCACAAAGAGAAGGGGTTTTAATTTCCTGACTGAGCCAGTCATGGTGGCTAGAGGTAAGGTTACAGATGCGGGCCAACTTATCATGGCGCACCATGCATGCGGTCTCATAGATTTGAGATTCAATTTAAGGGTTACAGAGCCAAAAAATGAAAGCCGAAGAAGATTTTACCCAAAGACTCGGGGTGAGAACACACGGAGGCCAGCTGGGGGTTCTGAAACACGGATCAATGGATGTAGCCGGGATGACCAGAATCACCATATACTGACGGTTTGAAAATCTAAAGGGAATGAAAAACCAGAGGAATGAAAATGTCTGCTTGAAATCAGAAAGAGAAATATGCCTACCCTTCTAGCAACGCTTTCCATACAATCCTTCTACCCTACCCATGAATTTACTTTCTCCAGTGTTATTACATTGAGCAGGAGGGAAATTAACAATTTTTTTTTTTTGGATATTTCGTAGACCTTACCATTTTCTATTTATCAAAAAGGAGAGCAAGTTGCAACATATAAAAATTTTGTGGTCTCAACCTTCCCAAAGGAATCCAAGTCTGTTGGCCACCTTAAAGCGTTGAAAGCCATCCAATATTGAAATAGTTTCTTTCGTATACTAGCCACTATGTCCATTTTACTATAAAAATAAAAGTATTGCTGAAAACATGAAAAGTAAAATCTATCCGCAAAATTCATGGAAACTTAGAACATCATTGGTTAACCATCTGAAGAGTCTATAGGCATCGGGTCTTTTGTAGTAGAGCCCAGCATGTCAACTTGCTGCATAGATTGAAGCTGCCTTTCGACTCTTCCAATAAGATCTGTGGCATGATACTGAGATACTCTTATATCCTAAATTTCTTTTTTGATTTCCTGCAGGATTGAGACCACAGTGGGATTTCCTTTATTTTCTTGTAAACTTTGCAGAGCTTTAGCCAACACCCATTTGAGAGTCCAATATGTGTGGATGGACTGGTGAAAGAGGGAAAGTCTCCCTCTTGTGTTCCCAGGGTCTGAAACGAAATCCATGGTGTCCTCCTGAACTTCTATTTCTTCTTCATTGTTATTGCTTTCCCTCTCCCAGATTTGAATTACATTGCGGATCTCTGGTGGATTTCCTGAGGAGTAAACATCGAAGAGATTCTCCATTACCTCTTTATTCATCTTTCTACCTCGCTTGCTTGAGCCGACAGTGGTTTTGGAAAGCTTCTGCTTCCCTCTTTCTTTAGGTTGACATTTGACATGTTGACCTTTAACCATTTTTTTTCCGGATAGACAAGCACTGAAAACAATTGAGCTACACCTGTGATATTTGTAAGTAGTCCTGTATAGGATGAGAGATAATAAAAGAAAGAATGCATGGGAATTATTATGGGGCCCACATATTCAATCGTAGTCGAGATTAAAAAGCAATTTGCCATGCAAATAATGAAAAAGGTGGTAAAACCAGCACAGTTAAAGACCTAATAGTCGAAAAAAACCAATTGACAGGGATTGCAAATATTGCCATAATCCTCCCTACCGGATAGACCATAGTTGAGATTCCACAATACTGCAGGAGAAAAAACTGAGGTAACTAACTGACAGACCTTCCTTCTCAGTTTCCACAGAGAAGGGGTTTTAATTTCTTGACTGACCCAGTCATGGTGGCCAAAGGCGAGGTTACAGATGCAGGCCAACTTATCATGGTGCGCCATGAAAGAAGTATCATCGATTTGAGATTCAATTTCAAGGTTATAAAGCCACAACACGGAAGCTGGAGAAGATTTTACCCAAAGAATCGGGGTGAGAACACACAGAGGCCAGCAAGGGGTTCTGAAACACGAATCAATGAACGTAGTCGGGATGACCAGAATCACCATATACTGATGGTTTGACAATCTAAAGGGAATGACCAACTAGAGGAATGCAAATGTCTGCTTGAAATCATAAAGAGAAAGGTGCTTACCCTTCCAGTAATGCTTTCCATACAATCCTTCTTCCCTACCCATGAATTTACTTTCTCCAGTGTTATTACAATGAACAGGAGGGAAATTGACTGTTAAAAGAACCAGAACCATAACATACCAAAGGAGTTGGAGCCGTAACCGTTGTAGACCAGTCGCTGCGTTGCCTTCGGGTCCTCAGCGAATTTTCCAGGCGAGAAGAATGCTCTTCCAGTTCTTCCCTTCATTCCTTAACCAACAACTCTGACTTTTCCAATGCCTTTCTGACATGATTAATTGGCACTCACTTGCTGCCATTATTATCCGGTATGCGAGGGTACTAGCCTCCATCCAGCTGCAGGTTATTTTTTAATGGTTGAGTGCGACGGTGTGGTGTGCACTGCCGCGTGACACCACCCGTTGGTATTCATTTGCCACTAGCCACCCCGATCGAGGGATTTAAGTCCTATATTTATAACCTAAGTTAATAAGTTCTAGTATCAACTTTCAACATGTATCAACTTTCATTAAATGAGGAATATATTTCACTTTTTTTTTGTTACTAACTGATTCACTACGTCTTTCAAGGATGGTGTGTCACATCATCAATTAATGCTTAAATTCTAAAGTATTTGTATTTCGAGCACATCACCATTCAATAGTATTTTAACTATTTTTCATATTTATAAAGCTCTCATTGATCAAGGAATCATTTCCATTTGTATTTTCCACCGAGTACCATTTAAATTATAATAATTTTCTAATATCATTGGGCACCCACAGATTAGTAATTCAATAACTTATTTTATTGTTGTATTCATTATTATTTAAATTTTGTAAATTCAATATATTATTTTATTGTTTATTCATTATTAATTAAACTCTGTAAATATGCATACCTCCACATTTAATATATCTAGGGGACATGTGTGAATTTTTATTTTTATTTTTTTCAAAGGAAAAAAATGTTGGATTTTCATTACAAGGTAAAAGATCCATTACAATGTTTAGAGATATAATCCACAATTTCAAAACATATGACTATCCAAATATCATACATGTTGAATGCACCAGAAAGATCAGAAAACAGAGCATCCATCAACCAAAATAATCAAAATCAAAGAAATTCCAGTGCTCTTCCAAGAGCCAAATGTAAACAAAAAGCATCCCACATGAAAGTGAAAAAAAAAGTATGTAGATAGTCTCAGTAATTTATGGAATTATAAGTGTACCCACTTCTCTGATTGCACCCTCCATAAAGAATTTGAAGTTCATAATACCAAAAGAGCCTTGGAGCTCTTCCTTTGACATTTCGTCTGCTTCTTGGTTTGTCTCCCTAAATATGAGTGAAATTGATCTTATATTGTAGTTAGCCATAAGTCACTTGATCCGCTCAATCCACCTAGTGAGGGAGGGAGGTGAAAATTCCATAAGTCCCTGAATTCCCAATATAACTATTCTACAGTCCCCAAATATATGAAAATTATCTACTTGTCTCTTCTTCGCAAACCAGAGGAAAACCCACAAAGCCAATGCCTCCGCCCTGATGTTAGTCCCAAATTCTCCATTCCAGCATAACTCATATTGCATTCCCTCCTCAAGTTTTTGGATCGCGCCACACCCACAAACACCATGTTGTTATGCCCCATTGAAAAATTCCGCAAGTAAATGAATCTCATGTATACTCTTGTGATGCAATGATTGTTTGTCCACACCATGTCCCCTAGTGAAAGTGAATATCCAACTGAGAGACATGTGACATATCATACTAATATTAATCGACCTGCCTAAAAAAATTCTCATGTTATGTGCAATCCATATCTCCCAGATTGTGTATAATGGTATCTCCTTGTAGTTCCCATATCCATCAGACCATTGTTCAATACAATCCTCAATGCATTGCACCCTCTTGTCCAGAATCTGAAGAATGCGTAAAATGTGCACACAAATCTGCTTAGTTATGGGGCATAATAAGAAAATGTGTAGAACAGTCTCAGTATTTTCTTTACATAGAGTACATATTCCCATACCCAAATGACCCCTTTTCTACAGGTTGTCCCATGTCAAGATCTTGTTTCTCCATACCATCCACGCGAATAAGATACTCTTGAGAGGGATCCTCCACTTCCAAATGTTATAAAGACAAGAAGTATTATGTAGTTCCAAAGAATGTCTTATATAAAAATGATATGCATCTACCACAACGATCGATTGGTTAAGCGACCACCCCATATGAATCGGTCACCAGTGTCCTAATGACATAGTCCATCCAGACGAAGTTGCTTACTATAATCCTGCCATTCATCCACACATTGACTAATCAATCCAATTTCCTTTTCCATACACCAGATAGGGCACCCATCCTGCCATTGTCTAATGGCCTGGTATAAAAAAAATATCCTTTAGGATGCAAAATATCTAAGGTTTGTAGGCTCAGAAACTTCTCCCAAACGACAACATATATATTGTCTGAACCAATGAGGATCCTGTGGCCACCCCCAAATTCCCAAGACATCTGCAAACACCACCAGGGGAGGATGTGTTAAAACTCCTCCAGATCAGTGACCCCTGTTTCCTATGGGGTGATAGATTCCTAAATATAAGTTCAATGTCAGTACCCATCAAATTTTTATCCTGTATAATGTCATGCCAGAGGCCTCTTCCCTTCAGAGCCCTCCAGAATGACTTAGTTAATAATGCAATACCAAATATTCTCTAATCTAGAAATCCCCACCTGACAAATTACTTAGGGAAATTCAATCCATATCACTTTCATAAATGATACTTAGTGGCAAAACCAATGACCACTCCATATAAATATGGAGATGATAGAGTTTATCTTAGCAATAATTCTTGTGGAAATCCAGTACAATTGAGCCCAATATACAGATAGTTGTTGTATTAATTCTTGTATGAGCACATATATACCACATAATGTGAGCCATATGTGTGTCCAGTTGTCCAACCTCCTCTTGTATCCATCAACCATCCATTGTCAGTCATAAATTTTATACTTGTTGGGCTTAACTCTAAACCCCAAGTACTATATTCTGCTCTCCAGGGGAGTAGCATGCTCATAAAAATGACTGCAATGAAATCAATGTCTGCCCTATCTCCAGAGGAGAAATAAAGAATAGATTTATCACCATTAAAAAGTAATCTAGAGGGCGTTCGATATCTGAGAAACCTGTAGTGTAAACAGCACCACTGTGCTCTCGAAATGATACCAAAAGTTATTATATCATCCACACACAAAAATGAGTGATGTTGAATTCCTTGGAGATAGCCAATCCCTGAAAAATACCATGTTCCCTCACAACCCTAATGTGAATACTCAATCCATCCACAACCAGAATAAAATGTAATGGGGAGAGGGAACATCCCTGTTGAAGACCTCTACCTTCCCTAAGAAAAGGAGTTGGGAAATCATTAATAATAACAACATAACATACAGAAGAAATACATGCCATGATCCATTCAATATTATGAGACCGAAGTCCAATCTTGTGTAGAATAAGGTGCATGTAAGACCAGTCCACACAGTCGTAAACCTTATGTATATCAATGTTCATAATCACAACTTCATTTTTATCGGTATGTATAGTATGTATGCATTCCTGAGCCGTTGTTGTAGCATCATGTATAAGTCAGTTCTGGAGAAACCTAAACTTCTCCCTCTAGATGAAGGATGACAAAATCCCTTGGATGCACCTCACAATCACCTTTGATGTCATTTTATATAGAATGTTACATAGTGAAATCGGTCTGAAATCCCCTAATTTCCCCAGAGTACAATTCTTAGGGACGAGAGCCATACATGTAGAGGTAAAAGCTCCAGTAAGGTAACCCCTGGTGCAGGATTCCTCTAAAATATCTAGGAGATTTTGTCCCATCGTATCAAATAAATGAATAAAAACTCTACAGTACATCCGTCCCGACCCGGACACTTGTCCCTGGCAAATGTTTTAAGGATAAAAAAATTTTCTGCCAATTCCACAAGTCTATAAAGGGCATTATTACTTGTTTCATTGAAAATTTGTGGGTAATGTTATAATTCCCAGATTTGATCCATATAGTTAACATCTTCTCTAGATATGTAGAAAGATTCAAAGTGTTTAACGACCTCTCTTTGTATGTTGGGAGTGGAATATTTAATCTTCCCATTCACAAATTCAATGTGAAAGATATCATTTGACCGTATTCTGAGATTGGTGTATCTGTGGAAAAACTTAGTGTTTCCATCTCCCTCCCGAAGCCAAATTGTTCTGCTCTTGAGCCTCCAAGTGACCTCCTGCACCTTTAGTATATCCTTCTTCCTGTCTTCCAGAGATAACAAGCATGGCATATCCTGACACGACGAAAACCTGTGTTCCAACTTTATCCCAAGTCGAGATATCTCACTGGAAATTTCTTTTAACTCAACAATCAATTTCCTCTTCTTTTCCCTTTCCCACTTCCTAGTCGTTCTCTTGATTGAGTCCTGCCTATGTGACAGAGCCTGCATCACCAAATCACTAGTAGTTCCTTCAAACTCCATCCAGGTTGATTTAACCGACTCAAGGAAATCATCATCCTCCAACCATATCTTGTTAAAATTGAAAGGGATCTCGAGGCATAGTTTTTCCTTCCTCCACATAAAAAAAATGGGGAGGTTGTCAGATATATATGTACATATGACACAAGATTTCACATTTCCAAGTATCTCCAATGTGATCAAACCCCTCCCTGCAGTTATTCCAGGTGGGAGAGAATGGACTCAGGAAAATGTCAACCAAATGATTTTCTGCAAAAATATTGTAAAGTTTGTTAGCCATCAGATCCATTGAGCTATGTAAACCCCATGACTCCTGAGCCAATAAATTTTCACTATAGTCACCCGCCATAATTAGACCACTTATCTTAAGTATATCACATCTCTGCATGCGATCCAAAAATACTGAGTGCCCCTACATGGCGTATATAAATTGAGAAGATTTACACGACATGAAATCCCTCTAAAATATCCAGACAAGAGGATGCCCGAAAAAAGTCCAAAATCATGGAAGCATGCCTAATGAGGATCCCACATATAAATAAGGTCCCTAGATAAACCAGTAGCACTAACACCCACAATGATCTAGGAAGGGAAGATTTTCCGAAAATATGAGATTTCCCTAGAGGCATCTGAGAGGGTTTCTTGAATGAAAATGACAAATGGACGTGTCGATCGAAATAAATTCCCCAGGCTCAATAGTTTGGAGTGATCCCCCAAACCCCTAAGATTCAAAGAGAGAATTTTCACCATGTGATCCTATGAGTCGACATTATTGCTCCAAGGCCCAAGATTCAGATGATATTGATATTAGAACATCCAATAGACCAGTCATCTCATCAAATAGAAAATTTTGGGGATTGAGGTGACGACAAAGATGTCAACTACCTTTCTTACCAATTTTCCAAACGATGATATTGAGGGTCGAAGCTAGAGTGATGTGAGGGGAAGTATGAGGGGGATCTCTCTTGTGAATAGTGAGTGACTTTAGGTCCATGTCATGATTAAGGAGGAGGAACTCAATTTCGCTTCCCACAGAGTTATGTGGGGAGGTAATAGGTTCCGGGTTGTCGAGAGGGGGAGAGGGCAGGGTTGTAGCCAATTCCAGAGTGGGAATGGAAAGTGAGACACTTGGTTCATGGGAAGACAAGGGAGGAGAAATAGGGCAAGTACCCACAGAAGGATCAATTCAGGAGGGAGCATTCTCAGAGGGCACATATAGCCCATGTCTAGAAGGGCCAGTAATAAATGCGACAAGGCTCGAAGAAATGTCCGACGTCTCCAAAGTGGGTTGGGGTGCAATAATGTGCTCAAGGTACAGAGCCAAATGAGGGGGAGAAGGGGAGGGTGATCAGGGCAAAGAAGAAGTAACATATACCATAGAATTTACAGGAAGACTAGGAGAAATACCTCTGAAAGGGCCATCCATATCCCTCACTGCAAAGTGATGAAGAGGTCCCCTAGAACGTCCAGACCAGATTCAATAATCCTCCCCATGAAATCCACCCCCGCCTGGGCATAAATTCATCAGATGGCCAATGTGATGGAAATTGAGACATCTGAATGGGATCCCCCATTAGTAATTTGTTTTATAATGTGCAAAGAACCCCATTCAAGGTCCAAATTTTCAAGTAGTCTACCCAAGAAAATAACTTCCACCAAAAACTAGGAAACCCTCTTTTCCTTCTCACCCATGAACTTCAGGTCGAGATATATGAATTTTCCAATCGAGTTTCCAATCACCAACATGGCCCTCTAAGTCTAGTATTCTAATGGTAGTTCCCAAAATTTTTACCCATACAATGTCATTCCTCGAAGTATGCAGTAGTGGATTAAACCCAATATACCATTTATGAAGTAGCAGGTATCTTTGCCTATTCACCCATGGTCTGTTAAGGATCTTCTCGACATCATCGAGGTGAAGAAAGTGAAAAATAAACCATGAGTTCATAACTATATTGACCTTCGAATTATATCCTAAAGTCGAAGTCCAATGTAATATGACTCATCCCTGCATATCCATCTTTGATCCCTATGAAAATATCCCCCAACCTACTAATCCCGCTTCTGTAAACTAGTGATGCGATCCCACATAACATCATAACTGAAACTAAGGAGTCTGGTAGAGGTATCAGGTTTGATAGCTTTACCATCCCTCCTTCGATTCTTTCCCCGCCGAGAATCTCCATATTTTGGATTGCCAAAAGTTGGAGGGTTATGTGTCAAAACCCGTTCATGCATAAAGAGATGGTCCCAAGGAGGCGCCATCTCTTTCTATCCCACATGGAAACCATTCAGCGTGAAGGACACCTCCGCCTCCATCGTAGCCCAAATGAATGCCTCGTGGGCCTCCAAATCAACATCCAGATAAGTCGAAACTCTGTCCATCTCTCTCCTAGATAACGAGAATGATGGGTAACGACAATGCCAGTACCACGACCGACCCACGTAGCATCACCCAAGGAGCAACAAATTTGAGAGAAAAAACCTGCCGGATGTCATTGAGATGTAATTAATAATATATGAAAAATCCCTCAAGAAGATAGGGGATCCAGACCATGTATGCCAATCCCCCCCAACCAAGGAATACAAGTAAATGAGGTAAGTATACAGGGAGGGGATTACAACACCATACTTCGTTAGTTCTGAGGCACATAAACAACCACCCCCAGATGAAGGATGAAAAAATCCCTTTGATGCACCTCACAATCACCTTTGATGTCATTTTATATAGAATGTTACATAGTGAAATCGGTCTGAAATGCCCTAATTTCCCCATAGTAGAATTCTTAGGGATGAGAGTCATACATGTAGAGTTAAAAGCTTCAGTAATGTAACCCCTAGTGCATGATTCCTCTAAAATATCTAGGAGATTTTGTCCTGTCATATCAAATAAATGAATAAAAACTCTACAGTACATCTGTCCCAGCCCGGACACTTGTCCATGGCAAATGTTTTAAGGATAAAAAAGGTTTCTACCAATTCCACAGATCTATAAAGGGCATTATTAGTTGTTTCATTGAACATTTGTGGGTAATGTTCTAATTCCCAGATTTGATCCATATAGTTGACATTTTCTCTAGCCCTGTAGAAAGATTCAAAGTGTTTAAGGGTCTCTCTTTGTATGCCAGGAGTGGAATATTTAATCTTCCCTTTCACAACTTCAATGTGAAAGATATCATTTGACAGTATTATGAGATTGGCGTATTTGTGGAAAAACTTAGTGTTTCCATATCCCTCCCGAAGTCAAATTTCTCTGCTCTTGAGCCTCCAAGTGACCTCCTGCACCTTTAGTATATCATTCTTCCCGTCTTCTAGAGATAACAAGCTTGCCATATCCTGACACAACAATAACCTGTGTTCCAACTCTGTCCCAAGTCGAGATATCTCACTAGAAATTTCTTTTAACTCAACAATCAATTCCCTCTTCTTTTCCCTTTCCCACTTCCTAGTCCTTCTCTTGATGGACTCCTGCCTATGTGACAGAGCCTGCATCACCAAATCACTAGTAGTTCCTTCAAAATCCATACAGGTTGATATAACCAACTCAAGGAAATCATCATCCTCCAACCATATCTTGTTAAAATTGAAAGGGATATCGAGGCATAGTTGTTCCTTCCTCCACATAAAATCAATGGGGAGGTGGTCTGATATATATGTACAGATGACACAATGTTTCACATTTCCAAGTATCTCCATTGTGATCAAACCCCTCCCTGCGGTTATTCCAAGTAGGAGAGAGTGGACTCAGGAAAATGTCAACCAAATGATTTTCTACAAAAATATTGTAAAGTTTGTCAGCCATCAGATCCATTAAGCTATGTAAACCTCATGACTCCTGAGCCAGTAAATTTGAACTGTAGTCACTCGCCATAATTAGACCACTTATCTTAAGTATATCACATATCTACATGCGATCCAAAAATACTGAGTGCCCCCTACATGGCGTATATAAATTGAGAAGATTTACACGACATGAAATCCCTCTAAAATATCCAGACAGAAGGATGCCCGAAAAAAGTCCAAAATCATGGAAACATGCCTAATAAGGTCCCTAGATAAACTAGTAGAACTAACACCCACGATGTTCCAGGAAGGGCATATTTTCTGAAAATATGAGATTTCCCTTAAGGCATCTGAGAGGGTTTCTTGAATGAAAATGACAAATGGACGTGTCGATCAAAATAAATTCCCCAGGGTCAATAGTTTGGAGTGATCCCCCAAACCCCTGATATTCAAAGAGAGAATTTTCACCATGTGATCCTATGAGCCGACATCATTTCTCCAAGGGCTCGAGATTCAGATGATATTGAAATCAGAACATCCAATTGACCATTCATCTCATCAAATAGAGAATGTTGAGGATTGAGGTGACCACGAAAATGTCAACTACCTTTCTTACCAATTTTCCAAACGATGATATTGAGGGTCAAAGCTAGAGTGACGTGAGGGGAAGTATGAGGGGGATCTCCCTTGTGAATAGTGACTTTAGGTCCATGTCATGATTAAGGAGGAAGAACTCAATTTCTCTTCCCACAGATTTATGTGGGGAGGTAATAGGGTCCGGGTTGTTGGGAGGGGGAGAGGGCGGGGTTGTATCCAGTTCCAGAATGGGAATGGAAGGTGAGGCACTTGGTTCAGGGGAAGACAAGCGAGGAGGAACATGGCAAGTACTCATAGAAGGATCAATTCTGGAGGGAGAATTCTCAGAGGACATATATAGCCCATGTCCAGAAGGGATAGTAATCAATGTGACAAGGCACGAAGAAATGTCCGCTGTATCGAAAGTGGGTTGGGGTGCAATAATGTGCTCAGGTTCCAAAGCCAGCTGAGTGGGAGAAGGGGAGGGTGATCGGGGCGAAGAAGAAGTAACATATACCATAGAGTTTATAGGAAGAGTAGGAGAAATACCTCTGAAAGGGCCATCCATATCCCTCACTGCAACGTGATGAAGAGGTCCCCTAGAACGTCTAGACCAGATTCGCGAATCCTCCCCATGAAATCCACCCCTACCTGGGCATCGATTCATCAGATGGCCAGTGTGATGGAAATTGAGACATCTGAAGGGGATCCCCCATTAGTAATTTGTTTTATAATGCACAGAGAACCCCATTCAAGGTCCAAATTTTCAAGTAGTCTACCCGAGAAATTAACTTCCACCAAAAACTAGGAAACCCTCTTGTCCTTCTCACCCATGAACTTCGGGTTGAGATATATGAATTTTCCAATCGAGTTTCCAATCAACAAAATGGCCCTCTTAGTCTAGTATTCTAATGGCAGTCCCAAAATGTTTACCCATACAATGTCATTCCTCGAAGTATGCAGTAGTGGATTAAACCCAATATACTATTCATGAAGTAGCAGGTATCTCCACCCTTTCACCCATGGTCTGTTAAGGATCTTCTTAGCATCATCAAGGTGAAGAAAGTGAAAAATAAACCATGAGTTCATAACTATACTGAACTTCGAAGTATATCCTAAAGTCAAAGTCCAGTGTAATATGACTCATCCCTGTATATCCATCTTTGAGCCCTATGAAAATATCCACCGACCCACTAATCCCGCTTCTGCAAACTAGTGATGCGATCCCACATAATATCATAACCAAAACTAAGTAGTCTGGTAGAGGTATCACGTTTGATAGTTTTACCATCCCTCCTTCGAGTCTTTCCCCGCCGAGAATCCCCATATTTTGGACTGCCAAAAGCTGGAGGGTTATGTGTCAAAACCCGTTCATGCACAAGGAGATGGTCCCAAGGAGGTGCCACCTCTTTCTGTCCCACATGGAAACCATTCAGCGCGAAGGACCCCTCCGTCTCCATCGTAGCCCGAATGAATTCCTCGTGGGCCTCCAAATCAACATCCAAATAAGTCGAAACTCTGTCCATATCACTCTCGCTCAGACAACGAGAATAATGGGTAACAACAATGCCAGTACCGCGACCGGCCCATATAGCATCACCCAAGGAGCAATACATTTGAGAGAAATAACCTGCCGGATTTCAGAGAGATGTAATTAATAATATATGAAAAATCCCTCAAGAAGATAGGGGATCCAGACCATATACGCCAATACCCCCCAAACAAGGAATACAAGTAAATGCGGTAAGTTTACAGGGAGGGGATGACAACAACATGCTTCGTTAGATCCGAGGCACATAAATAACCCCCCCACCCCCCCCCCCCCAAGATGAAGGATGAAAAAATCCCTTTGATCCACCTCACAATCACCTTTGATGTCATTTTATATAGAATGTTACCTAATGAAATTGGTCTGAAATCCCCTAATTTCCCTAGAGTACAATTCATAGGGACGAGATCCATACATGTAGAGTTAAAAGCTCCAGTAATGTAACCCATGGTGCAAGATTCCTCTAAAATCTCTAGGAGATTTTGTCCCATCATATAAAATAAATGAATAAAAACTCTACAGTACATCCGTCCCGGCCCAGACACTTGTCCCTGGAAATTTTTTTAAGGATAAAAAAGGTTTCTGCCAATTCCACAGGTCTATAAAGGGCATTATTAGTTGTTTCATTGAACATTTGTGGGTAATGTTCTAATTCCCATATTTGATCCATATAGTTGACATCTTCTCTAGCCCTGTAGAAAGATTCAAATTGTTTAAGGGCCTCTCTTTATATGTCGGGAGTGGAATATTTAATCTTCTCATTCACAACTTTAATGTGAAAGATATCATTTGAGCATATTCTGAGATTGGTGTATCTGTGGAAAAAATTATTGTTTCTATCTCCCTCCCGAAGCCGAATTTCTCTGCTCTTGAGCCTCCAAGTGACCTCCCGCACCTTTAGTATATCCTTCTTCCCGTCTTCCAGAGATAACAAGCGTGCCATATACTAACACAAAGACAAGCTGTGTTCCAACTCTGTCCCATGTCAAGATATCTCATTGGAAATTTATTTTAACTCAACAATCAATTTCCTCTTCTTTTCCCTTTCCCACTTCCTAGTCGTTCTCTTGATGGAGTCCTGCCTATGTGACAGAGCCTGCATCACCAAATCACTAGTAGTTCCTTCAAACTCCATCTAGGTTGATTTAACCAACTCAAGGAAACCATCATCCTCTAACCATATCCTGTTAAAATTGAAATGGATCTCGAGGCATAGTTGTTCCTTCCTGCACATAAAAACAATGGGGAGGTGGTCAAATATATATGTACACATGACACAAGATTTCACATTTCCAAGTATCTCCAATGTGATCAAACCCCTCCCTACGATTATTCCAGGTGGGAGAGAGTGGAATCAGGAAAATGTCAACCAAATGATTTTCTGCAAAAATATTGTAAAGTTTGTCAGCCATCAGATCCATTCAGCTATGTAAACCCCATGACTCCTGAGCCAGTAAATTTGAACTGTAGTCACTCGCCATAATTAGACCACTTATCTTAAGTATATCACATCTCTGCATGCGATCCAAAAATACTGAGTGCCCCCTACATGGTGTATATAAATTGAGAATATTTACACGACATGAAATCCCTCTAAAATATCCAGATAGGGGGATGCCCAAAAAAAGTCCAAAATCATGGAAACATGCCTAATGAGGATCCCACATATAAATAAGGTCCCTAGATAAACCAGTAGAACTAACACCCACGATGTTCCAAGAAGGGCAGATTTTCCGAAAATATGAGATTTCCCTAGAGGCATCTGAGAGGGTGTCTTGAATTAAAATGACAAATGGACGTGTCGATCGAAATAAATTCCCCAGGTTCAATAGTTTGGAGTGATCCCCCAAACCCCTAAGATTCAAAGAGAGAATTTTCACCATGTGATCCTATGAGCCGGCATCGTTGCTCCAGGGGCTCGAGATTCAAATGATATTGATATCAGAACATCCAATAGACCAGTCATCTCATCAAATAGAGAATGTTGGGGATTGAGGTGATCACGAAAATGTCAACTACCTTTCTTACCAATTTTCCGAACGATGATATTGAGGGTCGAAGCTAGAGTGATGTGAAGGGAAGTATGAGGGGGATCTCCCTTGTGAATAGTGAGTGACTTTAGGTCCATGTCATGATTAAGGAGGAGGAACTCAATTTCGCTTCCCACAGAGTTATGTGGGGAGGTAATAGGGTCCGGGTTGTCGGGAGGGGGAGAGGGCAGAGTTGTAGCCAGTTCCAGAGTGGGAATGGAAGGTGAGACACTTAGTTTAGGGGAAGACAAGGGAGGAGAAACAAGGCAAGTACTCATAGAAGGATCAATTCAGGAGGGAGCATTCTCAGAGGGCACATATAGCCCATGTCCAGAAGGGCCAATAATCAATGTGACAAGACCTGAAGAGATGTACACCGTATCCAAAGTGGGCTAGGGTGCGATAATATGCTTAGGTTACATAGCCAACTGAGGGGGAGAAAGGGAGGGTGATCGGGTCAAAGAAGAAGTAATATATACCATAGAGTTTACAGGAAGAGTAGGAGAAATACCTCTGAAAGGGCCATCCATATCCCTCACTGCAAAGTGATGAAGAGGTCCCCTAGAACGTCCAGAACAGACTCGCGAATCCTTCCCATGAAATCCACCCCTTCCTGGGCATCGATTCATCAGATGGCCAGTGTGATGGAAATTGAGACATATGAAGGGGATCCCCCATTAGTAATTTGTTTTATAATGCGCATAGAACCCCATTTAAGGTCCAAATTTTCAAGTAGTCTACCCAAGAAATTAAGTTCCACCAAAAACTAGGAAACCCTCTTGTCCTTCTCACCCATGAACTTCGGGTCAAGATATATGAATTTTCCAATCGAGTTTCCAATCACCAACATGGCCCTCTGAGTCTAGTATTCTAATGGAAGTCCCAAAATTTTTACCCATACAATTTCGTTCCTCGAAGCATGCAGTAGTGGATTAAACCCAATATACCATTTGTGAAGTAGCAGGTCTCTCCGCCCATTCACCCATGGTCTGTTAAGGATATTCTCGGCGTCATCGAGGTGAAGAAAGTGAAAAATAAACCATGATTTCATAACTATACTGACCTTCGAATTATATCCTAAAGTCGAAGTCCAGTGTAATATGACTCATCCCTGCATATCCATCTTTGAGCCCTATGAAAATATCCACTTACCCACTAATCCCGCTTCTGCAAACTAGTGATGCGGTCCCACATAATATCATAACCGAAACTAAGTAGTCTAGCAGAGGTATCAGGTTTGATAGCTTTACCATCCCTCCTTCGATTCTTTCCCCACCGAGAATCCCCATATTTTGGACTGCCAAAATCTGGAGGGTTATGTGTCAAAACCCGTTCATGCACAAGGAGATGGTCCTAAGGAGGCGACACCTCTTTCTGTCCCACATGGCAACCATTTAGCACGAAGGACCCCTCTGCTTCCATCGTAGCCCGAATGAACGCCTCGTGGGCCTCCAAATCAACATCCAGATAAGTCAAAACTCCGTCCATATCACTCTCGATCGGATAATGAGAATAATGGGTAACAACAATGCTAGTACCACGACCGGCCCACGTAGCATCACCCAAGGAGCAATAAATTTGAGAGAAAAAACCTGCCGGATGTCAGAGAGATGTAATTAATAATATATGAAAAATCCCTCAAGAAGATAGGGGATCCAGACCATGTACGCCAATACCCCCCAACCAAGTAATACAATTAAATGCTGTAAGTATACAAGGAGGGGATGACAACACCATGCTTCGTTAGATCCGAGGCACATAAACAAACCCCCGCCACTGCTCCCCGCCCCGCCCCCCCCCCCCCCCAACCTCCACCTGGCCAAATAAGAGAATATGATATAATACTCAGTCACAATTGTCAGCGCACTACAAAGATCTGGAGTAAATTCCCAAATCTCCAAATATGGAAAGATCAAACTATTGTCAGTGGCGTGGGGATCGTCCCAAAGGGTGGTGTGGAAAGTCAATGGGTGGAAGCCATAGCATAAATCACGACCACCAAAATAAGTGAAAGTTACCAGAGAAATCCTGCCACCGTGACCAACAGGTCAGGGATGATAAGCAGTGCACCACCGAAGTAAGGGAAGCACCAACAACCACAAGTAGGCTCACATTCCAAGCATCCAAAACAACCTGACGAGTAAAACCCAGACGAACCCAAGAAGTGAACCAGGCCTAGGCCAGAGCCCCACTGTATCTCACATAAACAAAATATATCCAATGTCCAATACCCACTAAAAGACCATTCAGATTAGTGTATTCGATGCTCAAACCAGGGATCAAACTCCGAGGAACAGAAAACCTCCACCGTGCACAATCATCACCCCCACAGACAAAATGAAACATCAACAATAGTAAAAATAAAGGAGAAACAAGTTAAGTGCAATGTGCACATAAACCACAAACTTGGAACCAACATAGACCACAACTCCACCAAAAACATTCACAAGGCCACCCTACACTACCTCCATCACACCAATCCCCGAGAAATCAACACCACCTAGAAAAGCCCAAGCATGCAAACACATAGACATGACAAGAGATTATAATTGAACAATAGTCCAGAGCAAAAAAAATTTGTACATGAGGGGTTTTCAAAGTCCTGATGGGAGTCCGGTCCTCAAGGGCATGGTAATTAAGACCGCATGGTCAAGTATTCACGTCCATATGAAAAAATCACTAAAAAAAAGTATAAGATAAAACCAAAGGCATCATTCTAAAAGTGAGGAAAATGGCCAAAATATCTCATCCATAACCCACATATAAAAGAAAAACTCCACCTAAAACCCTCTAAGTATTAAATAGACATATAGCCAAGGTAGTCGAGAGTGCCGATAACCCCAGAAACTAAAAACAAACCCAATATCAACTATCAAGAGCCCTGCTTCCCACTCGTACCTTCGGAATCCGTTGTTTCTCATCTGCTCAGCATGTAACGCACAACACCATGGGGCACGAGATCTCCGCCACGATTAAGCACGAGCAAAACATAACCTTGTGGAGATAGCGATGGATTGTTGGAGGTTATCTATCTTGCAGCGATAAGGAGAAACCCCATTGTCGTTTCGCCAGAACTTACAACTGCTTCAACATTTTTGGTTTTGCCAGCGAGTTTTTGAGATTACAGTTCTAGATGGCATAATTCTTCTCCGACTTTATTTTTGAATCATATTTCTGGATAAGGATGCCATATTCCTTGCATGCCCTTTATTGTATAAGTGAATTTATTTTCACTACCCTCTCTGTCTTTGACGCTTGTATTGGTAACCGTCTATTAAAAATAACTGCCCATTGATGGTAGATATTAATACTGCATAACAACCCATAGGAGAACCATATCAGTTTTATGCTAAATTAATCTATAAATTGTGTATAATTATATATATTTTTTTCAACTTCTTGTTTCTGTTATTTTATTATATAGTTTTTTGTTTTTTCATTTTTTTTTTTTTTCATTTTCACTTGGTAGATATTAATACTGCATAACAACCCATAGGAGAACCATACCTGTTTTATGCTAAATTAATCTGTAAATTGTTTATAATTATAATTTTTTTTTCAACTTCTTGTTTTTGTTATTTTATTATATAGTTGTTTTTTTTTTCATTCAATGAAAACTATTATTTTTGATAGTTTGGAGGTTTCTGTGGTGCTAGTTTTGACATAGCAAATTCAGAATTTCCATAATTTTCATTTGTTTTGAGATAGGGAATTGTTTCTAGTCTAAAACAATTTTTTTAAAGATTTTTTAGTAAAGATGAGTCTGGTTTTAGACTCTAAACTGAAAACTGTGGAGATTCTGAATTCCCTATCTCACTACTATTTTTTTTTTTGTTTTCACTTTTATAATATTGAGTATAAGAAATCATCAAACATGACAATATGTTGAATAATAACTTCAACCCATTAACATAAAACACAAAAATAGTAATTAAGTTAAGTAGAATAATAGTAATTATACTACCTATTACACGGTCAGTAAATATTTGAAATTGGACAACGGTACCAATTTTGCTTTAAATAATAAAACTTGATAAATACAATAAATTTAAATTGCTAATAACAAATTCATACTAACATTGTATAGTATAAAAATAAATTCATTAATGATCTCTTTTGAATTTTCAAAATTGAAACATTTTTAAAGAAAATTTAATGTATAAATTATTTGTTTTATATGTGGTTTAATTTCCATTACCTATTATGTTCAAACCTCATGGGGAGGTATTGAACATTGGAGCCAATTTTAGGTAAATCAACATTCACATGAGATAAGTTGGACAAATAAAAATTTTATAATCTTAAAATTCTCATACCTAATTCTCTTTTCAAATATATATTGGATTTTTATTTATTAAAAATAAGCAATATTAAGAACTTCTTAAAGTTATAAAAGGTGACTAATATGAAAAATAACAAATCTCCTCATGACAACATAAAATGTTAATCTTAGTTGAATCATTAAAAAAATAAAAAGTGATAATAACTCTACTAGTTATATCATTAAAACAAATCATTTTCACAATTAAATTTCTACAAATTTACTATTTTCCACAATCAAATTTGGACAAATTTAGATTTGTTTTATAAATGTATGAGATAATAAACAAATTATAAAACCAAAAATATAGGATATGATACTTTTAAAAGTAGAGAATTAAAAATATCCTTCACAATATTTCAACAATTTACATAAAATTTCATTAAAATATTTTAATTTCAAAATATTCATATTTAATCAAATCATTATTATCTTTATTTTTTGACAAAATATTTATATTTTATATTGAATAATTATTTTTACTAAAATAATATTTATTATTTTTAAACAATAAAAATGCCTTTCCTATGAGTAAAACATTATATAATAAATACTAAATAAACAAAATGCTCTAAATGAAACCAAAAGGTAATCAAAATAACGACTCAAGTTGTCTAAGCTTTATTTATGTATACATTTGGTTATGTCCCGGCTTTATTTGTATACATTTGATTAAATTGGAGAAGAGTTTACTCGAGTCGCCAACTGTTTTTTCTAGGCATCCGTGTAGGATTTTGGCATAGTACCTATTGTTAATAACTTTCCTTAATAATAGTTCACACGGTCTTCCTTCCTCCTAGCTCATGTGACACGGATCACTTATCTCGCACTGTCCTTCACCCTATGGTCTAGTATTCTTTATCTGGCGGGTTCCTAGATGGCTGACTGTCCAGATCCCTTTTCCTCTGACACGTCGGCACAAGAAGCCATGATTTCTGCCACGAGGGCTGCTGAACAATATCGACAAAAGGAATTCGAGTCGGATGCTACTCTTATAGCACATTCCATTTTTGTGCCTCCAGGTTTTTATGCGAGTCATCAGGTTAAACCTACTGGGACGAATCCGAATGGGCCTAATGTTGGTTCGACCCGCAGTGGCAGGCGCAAACAGAATAAGAATCGGCTTGCTTGCTATAAGCCTGCTACAAATATCAAAGAAGTGGCGCTGGAACATGAGGATATTCGGGGGCGAGTCATTAGTTTGCAAAAGCGTGCACTAATTGGGTGCTGGATGTTTGCTGATGGACATAAGATAGACATGATGGAATGGGAAAAGAAAGTTTGGAGTCCCATTGTTGGATATGCCCCGAAGGTCAGCCTGCTCCTAAATAATTGGTATAGTATCCATTTTACAAACGAAAAAGATGTTGCCTTGATTGTTAACAAGCCATGGGTTCGTGGAATGAGTTTCTTGCAACTTCTGCCCTGGTATCTCAGGTTTAACCCAATCTTGGAGGCTCCAAAGAACATGACGGTGTGGGTAAAACTCCCGGGCCTCCCGCTGGAGTTTTGGACGCTTAAAGCCTTAAGGGCCATTGGAAATTCCATTGGATGCACGAAATACATCGACCCTAGTATTCTTGGAGCCAGTGACAAACGAATTGCCTGGATATTAGTCGAATTGGTCTTCTGTGGAGGCTTGCCCGGGGATGTCAACCTCATTTGGGGTCCGAGAAGACACAGAAAAAGGGTGGATTATTGGGGCGTGCCATTCCACTGTTTGGTCTGCCACAGCACCAGCCACTTGAAAGGAAACTACCCCCGGCGGCACAAGGGTCCTCGATGGGGCAATCAAAGCTCTGATGGAGCATATCGAAAGTTGACTTCAAAGGAACGACGAAATGTCTTCCCATCAGGTATTTCTCCTCTTGCGGCTTCTGGTACACAATGTGGGGTGTTATCTCCACCATTCCAGGAGTTTAACCATCCTGATGATTCTGGACAGCCGACGGCTCCTTTTGGCTCTAAAGACAATAATGTTTTTAATCCACCGGTGAATTCCGGTACGCTCGTGCATTTAGAACCCGAAGTAAATCTTGTATCGACTATCGAGCCGATGGATAAAATGGATTTTGTCTCTACTGCTCTTGCTGACCGCCAACAAACCTGCTCCATCACTATGCCTTTATATACCTCCCCATCCATGCCGCCCCTAGAATACGCATCCCCTCCCCCCTCTCCTCCCTCTCCACATAATATTGAGAATGTGGACTTATCGGACTCACCTAATGTCTCTACTGCTCTTGCTATCCACCATCAAACCTGCCCCACCACTGCTCCAATATATACCTCCCCGTCCATGCCTCCCCTTCAATGCACGTCCCCTCCCCCCTCTCCTCCCTCTCCACATAATATTGAGAATGTGGACTTATCAGACTCACCTATAAATACTGTTGGATGTGACATTGAATCCCTATTAGACAACCCGAACCTTGACTTGGTTGCGCTCACTGTTTTTAATAATATCTCTAGGAGTCCTGATATTGTCATTTCATCAGCATCGGGTTGCAATATTACAGTGAGGAAAAAAACGAAGTCTGCATCCAGACACTTCAGAGGGAGGCCGAAAAAAAAATCCTTTTTCTGGGATGAACTCCTTGATCTCAGGGAGGTTCCTATATTATCATCTGATGATCTCAGGGCTATTAGACCTAGAGACCCTCCTGGGGTCGCCAAAGGACTTACATCCTCTCCTTGAACTTAAGGGGCATGGGCGAATCCTCTAAACAACTTCGCCTATGAGATTTGCTGGGGGAGACGATGACGAAGATCATTTTAATGTAGGAGACTTTATATGATAGTAACAAGTCCTATTTTTCATTTTTCTTTCTATATGATCTGGTTGGTATGCCGCTGCGGTAAATGCAGAGGGACGTGCGGGGGGTCTATTTTTCCTTTTTGGGATCCAGCTTATGCAATTTTCGACGCTGTGCAATTTTCACCCAAACGCAAGTGAGCCTGTATATTGACTGATGCAGTGGTGAGCTGTGGATGTTGTGGCATCATTGTCGTTTATGCTGTTTTATATACTTTTCGACTTCTCTGTTAGCAACAAGCGAGCCTGAGTTTTTGTGGACCATTGGCGACTGTGGATTCTGATGGATTTCTTATAATTGACAATGTCAGTTTCCCCATAAGCGGATCCCATCACTCATCATCTGGCGGGTACACTATATCGTGGTCTCGTATTCATTATATGTTTTGATCAGGCCCTGGCACCCATTTTGCCCTTTTAAGTTGCCGATTATGGGGTTCTTTGGTGTCATTGTTTTGTCCTAAATCTTCTGTCTTTTCCTGATAATATTTGTTTCTAAATGTAGAACCATTGCTGGCTATGTTGTTCAATATTGGACACCTGCAAATGTAGACTGATGTATGTGATGCGAAGTTTCTGTTTTTGCTCTTGCAAATACTGTGCTTCGATCATCATCTGGTTGGCTTTTCGCTCTGATTTATGTACTGTTTATATATTATAATATAACAATAGTTTTTTTCTTCTGAAAAAAAAAAAACAAAAATAAATGAAATAAAAACAAAATAAAAAAATAAAAAATCTGATTGATTTGTACAAAAGATAAAAATAGTGTTGATATAACTTGAAAATAAAAGTTATAATTTCGTTTAATTAAAATTTATATTAAAATTAATTCAAAATTCCAATACAATCTTAAAAAATTTCCATTTCATCATTACTTTTTAAAATAAAAGACTTAATTTCATCATTACTTTTAAAAATAAGAGAGTAAAAAAAAATAATGAAAAAAAAAATCATATCATAAGAATCTGATGCCGCATCAAATAGCTGATACTAAAATGTAAAAATAAATTTAAAAACAATGGACCTTGGATGTGGAAAGCCCTTGATGGGTTTCTGCCCATATTTTCACCATAAAATTTTATGGATAGAATGTCCGCCAATTTTACACTGACTGCAGGTACTCTCATATTTCTTTTTAATCTCACTCTGGACATCCTCTATAAGCAGCCCAAACAATGTGACACAATCAGAAAGAATAGTATATTTCTTTATATAAGAATCATGATATAGACTCTATGCTGTTATCAATGAGACTTCATAAACAATAGAATTTATTAAATTTGCACATGTTTTTTGAAATTTGAACTGTTTGGTTGGAAAAACAATTTTCTAGCTAAATTATTCAAAATAATATATCATATAATATAATATTAACCTACTAGACCATATTGGCATGGTTATAAATATTGATCCAAAAATTCATATAAAAATTTCAAGAAACTGTTAGCACCATAACATTGATTAAAATTGAAATAATATTATCAAAATATGTTGACTAAACTATGTAGTGTCATTGGAATTTATATATTTTAAAATAAAAATATGTTTTAAAGTCGAAAATTATTTGAATAATTTTTTTTTATTTTTTTATAAAATTGAAAATTATTGAAAAAAAAAAAAACCATTCCATAACACCTAATATACAAGTACACAAACTTTCACATTGCCTTTAAAATTCAGCATTTGATAACACACTGAGCTCTTGCAGTTCGCTCACTGGCTCAGGCACTTGGATCACGTTCCTCAATTATTTTCGATTAAAATTTAGCAATTGATAACACACTCATCTCTTGCAGTGCGCTCAAGGACTCGGGCAGTTGGACCACGTTAAGTGATGAACATGAGTTCTTATTCAACAAGAACTTTCCATTCGGTAACTACGAATTTATCTTGTTCTTGTTTCCTCTTTCTATAGATGGTCAGCAAACATTTGTATAAAAAAAAAATGACATACAAATAGTGTTCGATATTGATTTAAATATTATTAAAAAAAACCTTTCAGAAAGAGCATCACTTGAAAGAGGATTACACAGGATCACATAGCTTTTGGTTTTGTTTTATTTTAATAGAGGTTGTATATCATATCTAGCGGCAAGAGAGATTCATAGAGGTTAGAGAGTTAGTTAGGTAGTTAGCTTAAGTGAAGGTGGTTGTAGATGAATAGTCTAAAACATTTCAATTGTCTAACATTTAATCTGATGGTGTAGACATGTATGTTAGATCTGATGGTGCAGGCATGTACACCGTGTCAACTAGAAGAGTTGTTTTCAAATAATAATGCCAATTACTTTTATGATAAATATTATTAGTTTACAAATTCAAATAAATATTGCTCATAAAATTATTCATAAACAAATACAATAAGACAAAATAATTAATAACTAACTGAAAAATGAATCAAACCATAAATTGATTCTCCAATACTGAATTACAAATAATAAATACATCAATTTACCAATCTTTAAAACTTAAATAGATTAATTCTAAATCTTAAAACTAACTCAAATTCACTATTTTTACTTTAATTTAGTTATATTTAAACTAAATTACATGTACTAACTACTATGTAATACTTATTAAACTTAAATATTATAACTTCATTAACTTACATTAATAAACATTAAAAAAACAACCCATTATATATCTATAATGAAGGCCTCTTTTTACCATATTATTCACCAAAAATGAGGTCTCATGCCTTCTTACAGTTCAAACTTTCATGTATGAAGTTTGTACCACGTGCATCCATGAGGCGTTTAAACTTTTTATAGTATATTTTTTTAATATTTGGAGGGGATAAAATTTTAAATGGTGTATTTTTTGTAATATTCGGAGCTATCACATATGTCTATAGCTTATTTCTTAATTTAGGATATTAGTTTATTTAGTTTTTAATATAGGATACTAATTTATTTTGGGAAGAATTTTTATATTTTAATTATGATATTGATTTTATTTATTTTTATATTGTTTGTGTTGAGAGGTGAATTTTCTAATTAGGTTTGAAGGAAATGTTTAAATTTTTTTTTTTTTTAATGTTTTTTTTTTTCTATGTAAAACTAATTCTATTATGTATAAAAAGTTACTAGTACAACTCTGTCCCAGTGTCAGCTGTGAGAGCCTGACTACTGGGCTTGATGAACAAGCTAGTCAAAGAGAGTCTGGACCGCCCTAGATGGGAAACCAGTCTTTTTAACAAAAAAGTCTTGGCCGCCCGTGAAAGGGAAACCGGCCTTAAGTTCATGCATAACAAGGTAACATAGAAATAAGTACTGAAATTAACAATCAACCATTCCAGCTAAGCCTTGAGACCAGGAAGCAAAAAACTCCAACAGTAATTGAACAGAAAAACCTGGAGAGTTTGAGAACTGAAAGTGTCACTGTTCATGTGCTGGAGACAGAGGTTCCTCCACGATCCTGCATCCATAATCATAATCATTGCTGTTATCGTCCATTCGAGCTTGGTGCACGTCTTTCATGTCAGTGTGATCAACCTCCTTGCTCAGCACGTTCTGTGGAGGGAGAATGGCAGCTGCAGGTAGGACTTCTCCGCCGGGGAAGCTTGAGACCTGAGGGGGCAGGGGAGAGACTGAGCGGGCAGGAGCGGGGTTAGGAATCTCTTCACGGAGAGTGACAGTGATAAATGCCATAATGATGGACCTATTTGAGGTGTAGTCGAAACGAAGCTCAGCATGCTGGGAGGATTGTCGTATGAAGGTCCCAGCAAGCGCATGGGAGACAGGGGGGAAAGCACTGCTGGCAGGAACAGAAGCCGTGGGAGGGGTTGACGGAGTAGCACGAACAGATTCCGGGAGGCGCCCACGTCCTCTTCCTCTACCGCTACGCGGAGCTTGTGGCTGAACATGCTCCTCATCATCGGAGGAGGAACTCGAGGTAGAGCTGAGAGAAGGGCGATGATAAGTGGCAAGGCCCCGACTAATTCCTCACATGCATCGCATTCGTTGGCGGAGACAAGGCATGGAGATAGGGGCGGGGCAATGTAAACACGAGCAGAAAGGACGGACTGAGAACTCAGGAGCCCTGAGAGAGGAGTGAATACTGCGGAAGATAGCCAACTAAGCACTAACAGTAGAGTCCAAACTACCAAGATGATCTGCCGAAACTCTGGGGAGAGGATTAACACTACAGAGAGAGCTGTGAGAGTAGTGATACCCAGGGAGAGTCTCAAAACAAGCAAGAAGGTTGCACCGACGACTAGTATGGGTTCTCGCACTAGAGTCTGCAAAGCCAGGAGGGCATTCACCACGGAGGGGAGTTGGAGATCTGTTACAACAAACACAATCCTGCGCACTATCCATATTGAATGCCAAGACCAGAAGAACCGCCATATGAAATGGCATTGTGAGTCGATCAAGAGAATAATCGCCTGCCCGAGTTGGCGAGTTAATGAGATCATAAATGCTGGTACAGGGAGCCATATGGGCTTCCCATGCGAGCTCCTTTGGGAGCTGCGCAGGGACCCATGTCCCATCAAGCAACTCCGACATCCGCATCCAGAAAAGAACAGTCTTTGTGCACCAGCATGGTGCAATTCTGAAGCATTTCTCCTTCATGGATGATGGTGAGGGGGCCATGAGTGAGTGTGTTTGTGCTGTCAGTTCCAATATTGGCCAAGAGATCTGCAACTTTGTTGCCCTCGCGTTTGACGTGGGTGAAGGAGGTTGCCCTGTTGCTTTGCAGCCAGTTGCATATCCTGTCAATTCTAGCAGCCAAACGCCAAATGTGGGCTACCTTTGCAGGATTGGTACCCCATAGAAGCTGGTTGACCATGTTGATGAGTACTTGAGAGTCCCCTTCAATGATGATTGGAAAGAAGTTGTAATGAAGAGTGAGGCAAAGGCCTTGCCAGAGGCCTTCAAGTTCAGCCGAGTTATTAGTGTCCCATCCAATTGATCCATAGTAGATGTTCTGAATTTCTCCCTTTGAGTTTCTGAAAATGCCACCAAAACCTGCTTGTCCGGGATTTCCCCTGGAAGCTCCATCAAAGTTTAATTTTAATACCCCATGAGGGGGTGGAGACCATTGCAAAGGAGTATAAGGGGTCGCCCTGTCCCTGATAGTTGGAGTAAACACAATTTTGAGGTTCCAATTTTGCCAAACGGAGATTTCTTTGGGTTGCTTTGGATAATCATCTTCCTGCCAGGAATGGAGAGCCAGAGATTCCTGGAGATTGTTGTTAATGGAGCTCCATATGGTGTCCAGAGTAGAAGCTTGGTTTTTAAAAATTCGTTTGTTTCTTTCTTTCCACAGAGACTAGAAAAACAGGCCAGGAAGAAGCTGCCAGAGAGCATTAAGAAGGGAAGATTGGTAAGGGCATTTAGGCCAGTTGCGCAGAATGTTTGTGATGTCGCCCGTGGGTTTGTTCCTTTGGCAGCGAAAGCTGCACTTTTCCCATAAGGTGTTGGCTAAAGGGCAGAGCAGCATGAGATGCTGGATAGTTTCAGCGCTTAGATTGCAGTTAGGACATTGGGAAGGTCCTATGAAGCCCTGTTTGACCAGATTATCCCAAGTGAGGATTCGTCTATGGCTAAGGAGCCAGAGGAAGTTAGAGATCTTGGGCCAGGTGTTTGGGCTCCAAATCAGTTGCCAGAGAGAGTCACAAGGGAGCGGAGAGGGGTGCATCAGAGAATAGGCTTCTTTCGTTGTGAACATGCCCTTCGTTGTATAACCCCATCTGAGAATGTCAGGGTCCTCCGAGCTTTTGATTTGCCTCCGCTGTAGCTCTTTGCTGAGAGCATCCAGATCAGTGCCTTGAGCTTGTGGCGCTATGTGGTGAGAGGGCTTCCATTGCTTGAACCCATTACGATATGAGGGCATCCATTGATTGCAAACCTTGTCTTCTAGTGCATCTCTGTTGTCTCCCAAATTGATTTGAGAGTAAGTTTCAAGAAGTTTTAGGTTTTGCTGTCAGGAGTCGGACTAGAACCGCGCCGAATTGCCATTGCGAATTTCCCAGAAACTATGTTGCTGTATGAGCGCGTGGTGCTGCTTGATTGCATTCCAAACAAGAGAACCTGATTTCTCGGGAGCAAGCCTTATTAAGTCTGCTGTGGATCTTTTGTTGGCATATTTTGTAGTCCAAAGTTTAGCCCAGGGAGTGTGTGGGTTTGAAATCCATTTCCACCAAACACGAGCGCCCATGACTTCGTTGTTGTGCATGGGGTTTCTCAGGCCAAGACCGCCCGTATCCTTGGGAGTGCATACAGTATTCCAATTGACCAAGGCCCATTTTCGATTCTGACCCAAGGATCCCCAAAGGAAGTTGCTTTGCAGAGATTTTATTTGTTTGAGAACCCACTTTGGGGCAGCAAGAACAGAAAACAGGTAAAGGGGCATAGATTGCAACACTGCTTTAATGAGAGTGAGCATGATGACCATGTTAAGAGCTCTGAAGGTCCAAGAAGATAACCGAGATTCCAATTTTTCGAGGAGACGGTTCTAGGAAGAATGTCTGATAGCAGAATCGATAAGAGGAGCGCCAAGGTATTTGTCAGGGAGAGAAGCAACAGAAAACCCCAGAATACGAGCAATATTGGCTTGGGTAAGAGGGGGAGCGTTGAAGAAAAAAATCTGAGATTTCGAATCATTAATAGATAATCCAGAGGCTTTAGAAAAAAGGTTGAGAATGGCTTTGAAGGAACGGGCTTCTTGGACTGAAGGATGGCCAAATAGCATATTATCATCCACAAATTGCTGGTGAGTAGTGACAGGGGCTCCATGAAGAGATATACCTCGCAAATGATGATTGCGAACCTCATTGTGAATTAATCTACCAAGGCCTTCAGCCATGAGAACAAAGAGAAAGGGAGAGAGAGGATCCCCCTGCCTGATTCCTCTAGATGGAAAGATGGGGGGAGAAGGAATCCCATTGATAAGAATAGAGAGAAAAGAGGAAGTGATGAGGTTCATTATCCATCTGATCCACATTTGATCGAAACCAAAAGCACTTAAAATTTGTTGTATATAATTCCAATTCAGTTTGTCAAAGGCTTTGGATAGATCGATCTTGAGGAGCATACCTGGCTTCTTGCAGAATTTTAAGGAGTGTATAATTTCATGTGTTAAAATTATACCATCCAGAATTTTTCGTCCTTCCACATATCCTGTTTGCTCCGACGAGATGAGAAGCGGAAGAAGCGGCTTAAGCCTATTGGCAATGACTTTGGAGATGACTTTGTAAATCACGTTACAAAGAGCAATAGGTATGAATTTTTCCGGTTTGCTGGGTTGCTCCTCTTTTGGTACCAGCGCAATGAATGTGGCAATGAGGGAGGGCAAGAGCCAGTGCATGGTTCGTGATTCCTCAACGAGCTGCCAAACTTCATGTTTGATTAGATCCTAGAAATAGTGAAAGAAATTAGCAGTAAATCCATCCGGTCTCGGAGCCTTACCATCCTTGAACTGCGCCATAGTTGTATCCAATTCTTGGGGAGAGACAGGGCGTAGAAGCATTTGATTGTGCTCAGCCGTAATCAAGTTGGGTATAAGCTGCTTGATTTGGCCGATAGCTGGCTGTCTGTTGACCTGTAGTTCTTGTTGGATGCCCTTAAAATAATCCACAAGTTCCCGTTCCATGTCGTCATGCTTCTCCAGCCGCTCCCCTTGCTGATTGGTGATGTGGCTGATTCGATTTTGCATTCTTCGTTGGATAGTTGAGCTGTGAAAGAATTTGGTTTTTCTTTCACCTTCCTTTAGCCAACTAATTCTAGATTTCTGCCGCCAGAGGATCTCCTCTTGTTTGTATCTGTCCTCCAACTGTTTTTGAAGGTCGAGCTCCTTGGAAGCGAGAGTCTCTGATCTTCCCTTAGTGATGATTTCCTGTTGCACTTCATTCATCTTCTGCTCAAGGATCTTCTTTTCCACAAATATATTTCCAAAGACAGTCTGATTCCAAGTTTTGATATGACCTTTGAGGAATTTGAGCTTTTGCTGAAACTGGTACATTTTGGAACCCTTTGGTGGTACAAAACTCCTCCAAGCAGCATGTATCATTTCTTTGAAGGAAGGATGAGTAAGCCAGAAAGCTTCAAATCTAAACGACCTCTTTGGATGGGACCCTATGTTTTGCCATTGGAGCGTAATGGGCCAGTGGTCAGAGCCAGCAAGGGGGAGAATTGAGCCTGTGATATCCCCACCCACATGTATGGCATTGTTCGATATGAGGAATCGATCTAATTTTGAAGCTATTTGCTGGCCCCTCGTTCTTCTATTGTTCCAGGTGAACATTCCATTACAGAAAGGTATATCAATGAGCCAGTTGTTATTGATAAAATTTTTGAATTGGGTGCTTTCCTGATCGAGTCTAGACCCGCCTCCAGATTTTTCATCCATTCTAGTGATCATGTTGAAATCCCCTCCAATGATCCAAAGGGGATGGGATCTATTCGAATTGAGATGCTCCAAGGTGTTTAAAAGTGCTATCTTACTAGCCTGATCTTGAGGAAAATAAACATTAGACAAATGCCCATGTATGTTAGTTCCAATAGGGTGGAAGGTGGCCTGGATGAGGTTGTGAGCTGCATGAAAGTCGGCTACCAAAATGGACTGTGTATCCCAGGCTATTGCAAGTCCTCCGGAGAAACCAGAGGCATCCACGACGACCGAGCTGCTACTGGGACATGCTTTTGATAGGATTGAGCCCAGCATTTTACTGTTACACTTGGTTTCCTAAAGAAAGAGTATTTGAGGCTTCTCTTTCTAAATCATGTTCTTGATCATTCTGTACTTCCCTGGGCTGTTGAGCCCTCTTACATTCCATGAGACTAACTTCATGGGGAACTATTTTCTCGTGGTTTGAAGAACCAAGTTAACTTGGGATATCGCCCTGAATCCACCAGTATCTCCCCAAGAGCGATGGTACGTTTCCAATCTGGTTTTCGACCTCTCTTCTTGGTTTCCTTTAGCACTTTCAGGCTATCCCAATGACTGCCTGGCTGAATACCCAACTTCTTTTACTGTTGAACTTTAGAGAGTGCTACCTCTAGTGATTCTATTTGTCGAGGGTTGATCTTGTCAAATTATTTTCTTCTGCATGCATCTTCTAGGCCTATGAGATCTAGTTCTCCTAGATCAAAGCCTTTTGAATCTTCCTCCATTTGGGTAGACTGAACATTTTCCGGAGAATCCTTACTGTCCTGACTGGGGTTAGAAGAATGCCCGTCCAGATCCATGAGATTAGGGTCCCATGTCACCTGCTTTTGCTTTGTAGAGGGGTTGGAATCTAAAGGGTCAGCAGATTGCGGCTCTGAATGTGAGGGTGCAGAGGATGCAGGGTTGGGTTGATTTGAGGGGGTGGCGGAAGGGGCAGAGGGGTTGAGAGAGGCAGGGGTGGAATCGCTCTGAGGGTCAGATTGAGCAAGAACGAAAAAGTTATTGCTGGTGGATGGGGCAGTAGCAGAAGAGCTAGGTTTTTTCCCAGAAGGAGTGGATTTCTTGTTATGTCTTCTTCTGGAGGGAACTTTAGTAAACCCATCTGCTTCCGTTTTGTATTCAGCTTCTTGACTTCTGGTCTGAGTAGTTAAAGGGAAATCTCTAAAGAGATGTCCATGGGCGTGGCACCTTCTACAGTGAAATGGAACATGTTCGTAATCTAGCGGTTGAATCCATTCAAAATCATCATGAAATAGACTTACCGCGTCTGGCAGGGCATTGTCCAGATGCATGTAGACACATATTCGAGCGTAGGAGGTGTACCTTCGTAGCTTAGTTTCTTCTGCTATCTTTATGAACTCTCCTAACCCTCTTCCAATCTCCTGAAGTGATTCCTCGTCCCAATATTCAAGTGGCAGCGAGTATAGACGAATCCATACAGGTGCCCAGTTGAAATTTTCTTGGTCTGGGTTGAATCTTTCAACCCAGTTCCTGAGATATAGCCCTGCCGAATTGAAAAAATAGGGGCCCTCATCCATTACCTTGTTTCTGTCTTCAATGCAGTTAAAAATAGCCATGAAGAAGCCTTTCGGACCCAGTTGCAGAGTAACCTGTCCCTTTGGCTTCCATTTGGACGCAATCCATCCCTGTAAGGTTTTTTCCGTTGGCCAAAACCCAATAAATTTCCCAATAAGGGCGTGATCCCTCATGTACTGAATTCTGGCATTGATACGATGACTTGGGAGGTCAATTTTGGGTCTATCTGGAGCTATGGGCTTGCAGGTGGAAGAAGTGGCCTGCGGCATATCTGTTTGTGTTCCAGGGGTCGACTTCTGAGTCGCCTCAGTCTCCTGCTTGTTGTTAGAATCATCTTTGCGCAGATCGGGCATTCCTTCTTTTCCTCTTTCATTTACAGGGGGAGGCTGACTACCCCCCCCGTTGCAGTCGCCATACTTGTGTACAGAGCTGCGCTGCTTGAGAAGGACAGCGCCGTCAGGCCTTGATCGGGTAGCAGAGTACGCTAAGGTTTCTACAAAGTAAGAGAACGACAAACCCTAGTAGAGCGCTCATGAGTCCAAGCTCACTTTTTTTTTATGTTTAACTTTGAGTTGATATATGTATTTTTAAAATAAAAATAAAACTAAAATTAAAAATAAATATTTTCTAAATAAAAAAAATCTAATATAATTAAAAACAGAAAGAATATATATATTTTATTATTTTTATTATAAAATGTCACTAATTCCATTCATAGAAAATGTGATAAAAATGCTTTGCAATCAATTTCATTCCTCAATAAAATATTCAATTTCCATATGAAATGACATAATTTTATATATTAAAGAGAAAAATTATTGAAAAAAAACAACTAATTTATATTTTCTCTTTTAATTATGAAAAAATATCTATAATTATTATGTAATTTTAAAATGTTTTAGTAAGAAACTCAAAAAGAAATTGAATATCCATATTACTTAATTTATTTCAATATCAAATTTCTTTTTGTTGCTTATGTTTTATTTTCAAAAGATAAAAGAATTTTATTAATGTCCAACAAAAGATCTCAATAGTAGATGGTAGCTTGCAAGGAACCTCCAACTAAGCCATCCTTTATGGTAGAGCTTAACACATGGACTATGCATTTTAATGGTGTTAGAAAAAAATAAGGTGTTAGCACTAGTATTGACCTTTTACTTCCTGAAGAAGAGTGCTCTTCAAGAAGTGTATTTCTTTTACTTTGTTTATCTATATATAAAAGGTTGACTTTAATAAAATATTTTAAAATGAAAAATATAATTATTTTTTTGAAAGGGTAGCAATAGGGAGATGTATAATTCATTTAATATTTTATATAAAACTAATATGTGGTATTTAAATAATAATAATAATAATAATAATAAAATTCAATCCAAGTCAAAAATAAAATATTGCAATAAGTATAAAATTTTAATCCAAAAATTGTGGTAAAAAATAAAATATTGCAATAGGTATAAAATTTTAATCCAAAAATTGTGGTCATAAATAAAATATTTCAATATCAATTATATATATATATATATATATATATATATATATATATATATATATATATATATATATATATTAAAGAAAATATGTATATTATATGAAGCAATGGAGAAAAACCAAATTTTGATGGTTAAAATAAGTCTACATTTCACATTTTTCAAATATATACTCTTAGTCAATTTTGTTTAAAATCCAGATTAACTTGTTGGAATTGCAAGTTTAACTTAGTATTTTACATAATCTAAGTGTCCAAAATGATTTTCAAGGCATTTAATTCATTTATGTATTAAAAAATGTAATTTAAATAATAAAAAATTACACATGGGTTGTATGTACTATGTATCTATCAAACATTGAGAAAGATTAAATCTCTAGAAATAGAATTTTTAAAAAAAAGTTTTACACTCAAAATTGATTTGCACAGAAAAATACTTTGATTCCTCAACACTTGCTAAATCTACTAGTAAAATAAAATATGTTGAACCGTGGATAAAATACTAGTAAGATATTAATATGTTGAATAATAAATAAAATTCTAAGGCACAACATTAAGATAAACTATATACTCTTATAACATAGTGGTCCCATACAACACTATTAAAATAACAAGTAAACACGCTTTATCTTAATTAGTCACATACAACACTACTGAAATAACATGAAAACACAATATATCACATACAACACTACTGAAATAACATGAAAACACAATATATCTTAATTTATAATACTAAAATAACACGAAAACATAGTTTATCTTAATTTTATATTTTAATTTTTATATGATTAAATTTGCACTTATAACTTTTATTCTCATGAATATTTCATTAATTTAAAATTAAAATAATTCTATATTAATTTATATAAAAAATTGAAAAAATTATCATTCTACTAGAAAGATTTTTTAAAAATTGAATAAGTTACTAGATCATGTTATCCCTCTAATATACTACTATATCATTTTCGTTTTTCAGCATAACTTTCAATTTGTAAAATAAACAAAAAGATTAATATTACATTCTCTAGGGTGAGTAAAGATGTGGTTGTTGTATGAGACACCGAAGTCTCTATGAAATGCCTCTTCCCAAGGTTGAAAGTGGGTAAATGATCTTTCACATTATCATGATTTAACCCTTTCCATTCACAAATTCCTAAGATTTTGGGACAGGTAGGTATGCGATTAATCGAAAATTCTTGACAATTAGATTGTAGTTGTTCAACCAAAGCTATACAAATATTTTAATATTTTCTAGTGTTTTTTTTACGATGTTGGATGGAATTATAATTGAGTTGTTTTTAGTGATATTTTTTGGTTTAAAATTTTATAGAAATTTATTGAAATCACAAGCTTGATTGGTAATCTCTACACAATCAAAGTGCTTTAGAGTTTTTCACAGTACAAAAATCATTTTACATTTCACTTCAAATTTGTATTCCAGCACCAATTCCAAAAAGGCTCATTAAATACAACTCTGATTATAATAAGATGTTTGGAAAACATTTAATAATCAAGACATATTTTCATTTTTTTATTAGTGATTTTAATAAACGCATTGGAGATTAAATGTTTGAAAATAATATATATGAAGTATAATATTAAAAAATATATTAAGAAAAACATAATATTATAATATTATGTAGTAAGAAATATTTTGAAAAACAATCAAATGTCACATTCTCACAAACATTGTATCAATATGAAAATCACCCATGGCCAACCATGGTCATAGTTGGTCCAAAGTCGCATTGCGACAACAATTGTCTCAATGTTTAAATCAATTCCCTTGGGTTCACCAATTCCTTTGGTTTATAATTTTTTGGGTAATGATTTTCCCTTGGGTTCATCACTTGCTTTGGTTTATAATATTAACCCCTTGGGTTTATTAGTTTTTTTGGTTTATAATATGAATAATCGATCAATGTCATCCATGATCAAATGACACATTATGAGAAACATTGTCTCAATATGGAAATCACCCATGGCCAACCATGGTCATAGTTGGTCCAACGCCGCATTTGGGACAACCACTGTCTCAATGTTTAAATCAATTCCCTTGGGTTCACCAATTCCATTTGGTTTATAATTTGTTGGGTAATGGTTGTCCCTTGGGTTCACCAATTCCTTTGGTTTATAATATGAATAATCGATCAATGTCATCCATGATCAAATGTCACATTCTGACAAACATTGTATCAATATGAAAATCACCCATGGCCAACCATGGTCATACTTGGCCCAACGTCGCATTACGACAACAATTGTCTCAATGTTGAAATAAATTCCATTGGGTTCACCAATTCCTTTGGTTTATAATTTTTTGGGTAATGATTTTCCCTTGGGTTCACCACTTGCTTTGGTTTATAATATTAAACCCTTGGGTTTATTAGATTTTTTAGTTTATAATATGAATAATTGAACAATGTCATCCATGATCAAATGACACATTATGAGAAACATTGTCTCAATATGAAAATCACCCATGGCCAACCATGGTCATAGTTGGTCCAACATCGCATTAGGACAACCATTGTCTCAATGTTTAAATCAATTCCCTTCGGTTCACCAATTCCTTTTGGTTTATAATTTGTTGGGTAATGGTTGTCCCTTGGGTTCACCAATTCCTTTGGTTTATAATATTAAACCCTTGGGTTTATTAGTTTTTTTGGTTTATAATATGAATAATCGATCAATGTTATCCATGATGAAATGTCACATTTTGAAAAACATTGTATCAATATGAAAATCACCCTTGGCCAACCATGGTCATACTTCGCCCAATGTCGCATTGCGACAACAATTGTCTCAATGTTTAAATCAATTCCATTGGGTTCACCAATTCCTTTGGTTTATAATTTTTTGGGTAATGATTTTCCCTTGGGTTCACCACTTTCTTTGGTTTATAATATTAAACCCTTAGGTTTATTACTTTTTTTGGTTTATAATATGAATAATCGATCAATGTCATCCATGATCAAATGACACATTATGAGAAACAGACTCTCAATATGGAAATCACCCATGGCCAACCATGGTCATAGTTGGTCCAACGTCGCATTGGGACAACCATTGTTTCAATGTTTAAATCAATTCCCTTGGGTTCACCAATTCCTTTTGGTTTATAATTTGTTGGGTAATGGTTGTCCCTTGGGTTCACCAATTCCTTTGGTTTATAATATTAAACCCTTGGGTTTATTAGTTTTTTTGGTTTATATATGAATAATCGATCAATGTCATCCATGATGAAATGTCACATTCTGACAAACATTGTATCAATATGAAAATCACCCTTGGCCAACCATGGTCATACTTGGCGCAACGTCGCATTGCGACAACAATTGTCTCAATGTTGAAATCAATTCCATTGGGTTCACCAATTCCTTTGGTTTATAATTTTTTGGGTAATGATTTTCCCTTGGGTTCACCACTTGCTTTGGTTTATAATATTAAACCCTTGGGTTTATTACTTTTTTTCGTTTATAATATGAATAATCGATCAATGTCATCCATGATCAAATGACACATTATGAGAAACATTGTCTCAATATGGAAATCACCCATGGCCAACCATGGTCATAGTTGTTCCAACGTTGCATTGGGACAACCATTGTCTCAATGTTTAAATCAATTCCCTTGGGTTCACCAATTCCTTCTGGTTTATAATTTTTTGGGTAATGGTTGTCCCTTGGGTTCACCAATTCCTTTTCTTTATAATATGAATAATTAAGTCAATGTCATCCATGATGAAATGTCACGTGCGACAAACATTGTATCGATATGAAAATCGCAGCATGGCCAACGCTGACCATGGTCGTACTTGGCCCAACGTCATTCGCGACAGCGCAAATTGTCTCAATGTTTAAATCAATTCCATTGGGTTCACCAATTCTGGTTTATAATTTTTTGGGTAATGATTTTCCCTTGGGTTCACCACTTGCTTTGGTTTATAATGATAAACCCTTGGGTTTATTAGTTTTGGTTTATAATATGAATAATCGATCAATGTCATCCACTGATCAAATGACCATTGGATCATAGAAACATTGTCTCATTGAAAAATCACCCGCTGACGACCACTGGTCATAGTTGATCTGATAAGCATTGTGACAACCATGTCTCAATGTTTAAATCAATTCACTTGGGTTCACCAATTCCTTTTGGTTTATAATTTGTTGGGTAATGGTTGTCCCTTGGGTTCACCAATTCCTTTGGTTTATAATATTAAACCCTTGGGTTTATTAGTTTTTTTGGTTTATAATATGAATAATTTATCAATGTCATCCATGATCAAATGTCACATTCTGACAAACATTGTATCAATATGAAAATCACCCATGCCCAACCATGGTCATACTTGGCCCAACGTCGCATTGTCACAACAATTGTCTCAATGTTTAAATCAATTCCCTTGGGTTCACCAATAACTTTGGTTTATAATTTTTTGGGTAATGATTTTCCCTTGGGTTCACCACTTGCTTTGGTTTATAATATGAATAATCGATCAATGTCATGCATGATCAAATAACACATTATGAGAAACATTGTCTCAATATGAAAATCACCCATGGCCAACCATGGTCATAGTTGGTCCAACGTCGCATTGTGACAACAATTGTTTCAATATTTAAATCAATTCCCTTGGGTTCACCAATTCCTTTTGGTTTATAATTTGTTGCGTAATGGTTGTCCCTTGCGTTCACCAATTCCTTTGGTTTATAATATTAAACCCTTGGGTTTATTAGTTCTTTTGGTTTATAATATGAATAATTGATCAATGTCATCCATGATCAAATGTGACATTCTGACAAATATTCTTTCAATATGAAAGTCACCCATGGCCAACCCTGCTCATAGTTGGTCCAACGTCGCATTGTGACAACAATTCTCTGAATGTTTAAATCAATTCCCTTGGGTTCACCAATTTCTTTTGGTTTATAATCTGTTGGGTGATGGTTGTCCCTTGGGTTCACCAATTCCTTTGGTTTATAATATTAAACCCTTGGGTTTATTAGTTCTTTTGGTTTATAATATGAATACTCGATCAATTTCATCCATGATCAAATGTCACATTCTGACAAAGATTGTCTCAATAGGAAAGTCACCCATGGCCAACCTTGGTCACAGTTGGTCCAACGTCGCATTGTGACAATAATTGTCTCAATGTTTAAATCAATTCTCTTGGGTTCATTGTGACAACAATTGTCTCAATGTTTAAATCAATTCCCT